>JAGDQP010000941.1:121651-137289 GCA_022664845.1 Lepisma saccharinum | reverse complement strand
ATATAAATTCATTGTTCTAATAGGGCTACCCTGAAAAGACTCAGCCAACTATCTACCTGGAATATTATTAATGAAAATTAGAACATAACTTTTCCATTTCGAAAACACATACAAACATACAACAATTAGAAATTTCTGCATTTCACTGACATTATTATTATTCAGTCTGCTATGCAACTGAATTTTCTTTCTAATGTGTTCTTACCGGTAGGTAAAGAAGTTGAAAGGCAGACATGGAGATATTTGTGAGAACGATATGCTTAACCCGTGAAGTATGAGCGTTCGTTTGGTATTTTGGTGGTCTTGGATTCGATACCAGCGCCTAACCGTATTTACTGAGGTTTTTCCATGGTTTTGTCATCAGTCACGCAAATGGCATAATGGTACCTTCAAGTTAGGTCCTAGCTGACTTCTTCCTTCATCATTTCCCTACCCTGTCCCACCGTGAGACATAACGGCCATAAATAAATTCATTTCAGTAATAAACAAGTTAGAGCTGTGTTTCTACTAACAATTGCAAAGACTCAGGGCCCTTGATAACATTTTAGCCACGCAAGCGTTAATTTTTTATAAAATATTCTTACAACACTGAAAACTTCAGTGCTTAGGTACGGAAAACCCACAGTGCTTTTTTATTGTGTCGAACAATGTTTCTGCCAAGATTGGCGTACATTTCGAATAATTGATTATTTTTTAACAAATGGTTTGGCAACACTGAACTATTGCAATCAAGACTGTTTCCACGACTCTGAACTGGACTAGCCAAGACCTTTCCAACGACATCTCAGCCACGTCACTACACATTGTAGTTCATGAGAATATTTTGGGTAACGGGTTTGCAACACTGAAAACAGGGTTCCTGGAACAGGAGCATCCACAGTATGATGGTATTGTATAAAATAATATTTATTCCAAGTTTGGTGTTGCTATGTGTAAAATAATGAAAGCAATTTGAAAAAAATGTTAAGTTTATAAAAAAAAATAGGTTTGGCAACACTGGGTTGCTTGGAGACATAGGCGACGTCACTGTTTTTGTGTTGTGCCGAATAATGTGTGTACCAAGTTTGGCGTAGCGCAATTTGAACAATTGATTTGTTTTACAAAGTGGGTTGGCAACACTAAACGACTGTACCAATGAAGACTGTTCCGGCGGCCCTGAGCTAGGCTCGTCAAGACCTTTTCAACGACACCTCAAGAATCTACACCTTACAGTTCCTGAGATTTAATTTCTGGACACGGACGGACACCATTAGCGGGAATAGAAGGTTCCTTTTGTTATAACTTTGCTATCAAGGGACACAAAAGGAGACTAATTTTCCAATTGTTTTGGCCATCCCTATTCCAAATTACGTGTAATACGCAGAGCACCATGGCTGCGTGATTTCGTGAGTTCCGCCTGGTGACTGTTCTGATGAAAATTAGTATAGAAATTCTTACCCGTATTGTTCTCGAAATGTTGAAAGTTGTGTTCGTTAAGATATATTGTTCCCTTAGATTGAAGTGTGTTTGATTGTAGATGATAGTGCAGTTTCCAGCCTCGATGGACCCTCGTGCACGAGGTTGAGAGTTCGAATCAAACCTTGTGCATTGTGAAATTATTACACGCGAATAATCGAGATGGATCAAAGTGAATCGTTATAAAAATAAAGTTTTTCACACTTTTGAAGCCAGTGCAGCTCCAAAAGATAAATTAGATAGGAAAATAAATAAAGATGAAAATGTAATTTTCTCTTGTACTAATTTTCACTTTGTTTTTCAACTTAATTACTTCATACTGCTCCAAAGAAACATGGAATTTGTATGCTGTATCTACTCTAACTGACCATTAAGGTAGTCAATCAAACCTCTCCCCGACCCATGAAGAAAAAACGAATAAAATAAACTTTTCAACAGTAAAGGGCATAAAATAATTTCATTTTAATGAACCAGCCCATTTTTTTTCTCCCTCTTTTTATAGTAAAAAGGAAATAACTTCAACGCGGGTGGTTAATAGAGCTTTCCCCCCACTTTTCATGATTATTTCCTACTTGCTTCCCTCCTCACACGAATGATTTTTCTGCTCTTTGCGTTTTGCTTGTCTGTCATCATCATTATCATCATCATCACCAATGTTAATAACTATTATTAGCAAGAGTAATAAGTGTTTGTTAATGTTTAGGTGTACTTTCTGAAGATCAGAGCTTAGTGGTTTATATGTTGGAAAACCTTTTGCTTTGCCTTCAAAAACGCAAATGCTTAGAAACAAGCATTACTTGGTTTCTTTTATGTGAATTTTTCTCATAATTATGGTTCATTGTAACTCATTGCGTTTATCTACTGAAGTTTGCTTTTGTTTTCTAAATGAATATTACAAAAATTCGTAATATTCAGTTATCTGTATTTCTTTTAATGATCTCCATGATGTAGATCACAAACTAGAAGAAAAGGTAAAGGAAGTTTAATTGCTATGAAATTATAAAAAACTTCTTTCAGTGTAACTAAACATAAACATTCTATATAACCAGAGCTAAGGTAAATTAAAAATCTCAATTTTTAAATACACGGAATATCCATAGTACAATGTTGCCCACGAGACGAGATAGAGAAATGTCTATGGAAAACGAGACAGCACTCTCATAATATACATTATACGTGATTTCGAGACGAGACATTTTCTGTATAAGGCATTTTCGAGATGAGACAGTCTCAATCTCGTCTCGTGGACAACACTATATTAATATCTGAAAGTACTTTAAGTTGACGAATGTGCTTTATATAACAGTTGGATTGAATAAACTATTACATTTTAAGTTCTTTGTAACGAAATCTTACATTAATAGGAATTGCAACACCTTGGAGTACAATGTTTTTAAATTCATTTCTTGGCTTCCCTTGCCTTTCTTATTCAGCTTAAATTGATGAACCATCAAGCTGTTATGGACAGACTCTACACATATCAGACGGGGGCTGCGGTGGCTCAATGGTAGAGTGCTTACACTGGTGCTTTGGGTCATTGGTTCGACACCGTGTGCGTAGGTTTTCTCAGGGTTCTCCCACTTTCTACATTCCACCAATTTATCCCATTATCGTCCATTCGGCCTGAGTCAAAATTGCCTCTAAAGGCCTTAAAAATTCAAATTCAAAACATATCGGACGAATAATGTTTCTCGGTCACCGTTCTACTGAGAAGGAATCACTGGCAGTCAGTGTTCGAAGTGAGGGGAGCGAGGAGGAACATCGTGTATTTTGGATTTAGTGTTCCCCTACTTTTTAGCTCATTGCCTTCACTTTCAATAGTCAATCGCCGCCATTAGGTGCAAGCGTTCCGTTACATTTTCTGTTTTCTGTTTCACTTCGATCACTGCTGGAAGTGCCGAGTTGGTATAGCCGGCAATAGGACTCGAAGCTGCGTGCGTCCCCAACCGTAGCCGTAATCAATATCACGGGAACTGGTTTTGCTTATGCGTGAGAATAGAGGAAGAAAGGCAACTCAGGGTACTACTCCAGCATTCACTTGGAACGACTGAAGGAAATACCAAGATAAGTCGGAAGCACTTGTAACCGTTTTCAAACTTGAAGCCTGATATTTTGATCATCACCGTTTTTTTCCTATTTCCATTGATCACACCAGGCGAATGCTGGCACAAGGAACAGAGTACACCAACGACAAAATAAACTGTAAACACTATAAAAATAAAATGTCAATAATTCATTTTTTCTTTTAATATTGAAATTTGTCTAAGCCATGTGTCCTGCCTCCATTGAAATCTTCTGCCTCAGCAATAAAATTAAATTTAAATCCGCAAAATTATTCCCTTTTTAGGTGTGCATGCAATCTTAACATACATTAATGAAGAACTGCCCATTCAAATAAATGGCGACGGAGGGATAGGTGGGGTAAACCATCCCTTCTCATTTTCCTTCGTGTACGAATGAATCAATAAAAAGTTTTTTTTAGGCTGTTATCTCTTTTCAAGGAAATTGAAAAGGAGAACGGGGGCAATGAATTATGGTCTATTCAGTGTTTGAAAGGAAAACGAGGGGGCAAGAACCTGAAGAAAATCAATTAGCACTGCTCTCTCTTTCTCTCTCTCTCTCTCTCTCCCTCAAAGTATTAAAAAAAACTACCTTATACAGAAGCCATAATTGCATATTAACGGCATGCTTATGTTTCTTTCTTTCTCTAGATATCTTCGTTTCAATGTATTAATGATCTTTTTTTTCAGTAGGAAGTAAAAGATCCCTCACTTTTTTTTTGTATATTCGTCTATCGAATAATAACACTTATGATAATTTTACTTAAGAATTCGTTAAACAGGTCAAAGAGTATGGTATTTAATAAAACATTATGTCCAGTTGCACTTATATCTCTTATTAATTGTCGTGAGCCCATGAATGCTACTCATTTAAGCTTCGAAATGTTTCCGTGCCACGAACAACACACTAAATCGGTGCAAGCTGACACGGATATTGGCAGAGTCCGGGGACAAGTCGGCGTTCCTTTGTTATTTAATAAAATCGAGACAAACAGTAAAAATTCGGGCCTGAACATTGAGGAAATAATACTGCTAGCTCCAAAATGAAACCTACATATTTGTTATTGCACTGAAAAACATTACCAGATAGGTTGGTACTTAACATGAATTTTGAGGTAATTTAAAATTGTACCGTGAATCACTAAATTTAATTGGATGGTTCAGAAGCCAATCAGCGGAAGTAAAAAAAAGAAAAGACTTACGTGTTGTGAATTTTGTTTCATTTATTTCCTTTCTGAATTTTGTATTATAATTCTAATAAAACTCTAATTTTCTTCTGAACCATCCAATTGATGGCTGCGGATGTGGGCTACGTTTTTCTTGCTCATCCACCGTCAGATCTGGAATCCACAGTCTCACCTGGTGGAAAATGAAACCCACAGCGGGTACAGCTTTCTGAATGCTTTTACCAGCTCTCGCCTCAAGCTACCGTGAAACAAAGAACTGTAAGAGGGAAGTATTAGGGACTAGAACAACCAAAAACAAGAAAAGAAACGTTAGAAAATGCAATAAATCACTGCTGCTAACTTCTGGAAGTAAAAAAAATGTAATAAATAAAAAAGCAAAAAAGTTAGGAAGAATGAGAATAGAGCAAGAAATGCCTTGCGGCGAGAGTGCTGCACTCTTGCGGTGGAAGAAGTTGACAGCAAGATGGATCAAAAGTCTTAGAGGAGACATAATCCCTTGTTCTCGAGTCAGAAACATTGTTGGAAGAGAAGGGGAAAGATGTCCTTTCTTCTCCCCCGAAGGTAGATAGATGGAAAGACATTTTTCCCATCACACTCACTACTACAACAATCCTTCTCCATTTCTCTTTGCATTTCTTCTTGTACAAAAGTTTTTAACAACTATTTTTCTTTCTCTTCCGTAAAAATTCGAAAGGGCAAGAAAAATAATTCTATTTTTTTTTTTTTTTTTTAAAAATATTTTTTTTTTTGGATGAACGTGGAACGTTGTTTGTGAATTACATCTTTTGCAAATTGCTTTGAAAATTTGCCAACGATGTTAGTCGTTGGGCGAGAAGGAAGTTAAAAGTTTTGTTTTGTGGAGAAAGTTGTTTAAGTATGAGATTTTGTTTCTGAAATTGTTTCTCTAACTTTGCTTCTGTTCTGAGCCAAAGTTTCTTTCTTTTTGTACACTGGTAGGGAGCAGTGAGAGAGGACAGTGGGTGCTTCTGTGTGTGTTTAAGGAGGCATTAACGACAGCAATGAAATTTAATAAAGAACTATTGTAAAGAAAATGTTATGATCGCATCAGAATGAGAAGCATAGTAGCAAAGCTCTGTGATATAAATTTGAATTTAATTTTTAAGGCTTTTAGGAAACATTTACTCAGCCTATATGGATGGGAAAATTCATGGAATGAAGTAAATGGTATATTCTTGCACAGAGCCCATATGGCACGAGCAGGGACCGAACCGACGACCCTAAGCACCAGAGGCGAACGCTCTATCATTGAGCCACCGCGGCCCACGTATATTATAAAGTATACGAAGAGTAGGGTAGGTAGAGGGATATATCTCCAGAAATTGTATGAATATAACTCCAAAATTGAAAGTTTTTGTGCAAGAAAGTGGGTGAAGTAAGTAAGTTTAACTTAAAATTAAGTTTAACGGAGAATAAAAACGAGTAAAAACTGTAATGTGGCGTGAAGAACACAGAAAGTTACGTTAAAACGTTCTTTACTTTCCTCTATATCAAGTTAAACTCATTATTGTGAAGTCCATTCCCTGAAAACGTGAGCACCGGCAATCTTAAATTTCAACAAATATGTTTTCAAAATAACCTTTTTTTTTTTTTTGAATTGACAGCTACATTGTCAACTGTCAGATCTTGGTCAAAGAGGCAAAAAGACCTGAGATAAATTATCTTCTGGTATAATCCCTTATCAACAAGTGAAAAGTCTGTATAGATATTGCAACGATCTAATGATTCGTTGTTCAGTATGCGACAGAAGGAAAACGGAGACGCTTGTCAAGATAGAAAGTCTGTTCTCATTTTCAACAACAAGGAAAGGGGGGGGGGGGAATCATTATTTTAAGATGATTACTCATTTATCTGTCAGCGTGATCTCAAGTCTTCCGATTTGAGCGAATGCACTATACCAAAGATAATGTTACTTTTCTCTCTAAGAGGGGGGGGGGGGACTTTAAAAATATTTTTTGTTGGAAGGGTTTCCTTTCCACCAAACTTTTCAGTTATGTTTGCAGTAGTTCGAAAAATGTTATGACGTGTATTTTTTATCCGTACTCAGATTGAAGACTGTGATTCCAAACCTCGCTCAGTCCATTCCTACATTAGTTGTTAAAACATATTAATTCATACTACAGACAGTCGTTTTTACTTTACAACTGGTGGTGATTCCTAAACTTGCTTTGTGTTGTGTTATAGATGTTGAATTTGTATGTAATATCTGAGAACTCACCGGTTTTGCTTTTTTTTTTTTCTCTCTCTCTTTCTTGTTGAAAATGTTTGAAAATGGACTGGGCGAGTTTAGGAATCACACTCTTCAAATATCGATAAAAATGAAAACGCAGTGAAAAACAACTACCATTGATTCTTAACGTTTCCCCCTTTACCGTCTGTAATTGATTGATTCAGTTGTGATTTTCCTCTTGATCGAGCCCGCAATTACTAAGGTACGTGAGTCCCAAACTATACTTGAGTTTCAATGCGGTGAAAACTTTGCATATCATGGCATGTCTACTGGGGAGAAAAGCATATAAACCAGAAACACGAGCGTAGGCAGCACCACCTTCCACTGGCACTTGTATTGTTGTGTTCGTGGTTTAAACTTGTAGTTTGTCGCATTTATTGTTCACTTTTGCGGTTATCTCAAAATAACTAATTTTGGTCTTCTACTGTTCTGCCTAATCGATTCAATCGTACTTTAATGTAAAATATAAATCTTATTCGTCTCCCACTGAATGTTTATGATCATTCTGTACGGAGTAACTGCTTCGCGGCTCAGGAAAGTAAAGCGGTAACGCTACCATGGTTATTAATAGTTACGACTTCCTATTACTAAATAAATGACAGTCATTTCTTCTTAGACAAGCATCTACAAGAATCCATTAAACAATAGGGGAAAAACAACCGACAAGAAGAATCTGTGTCCTTTTCGGACAACACAGAGAGACAACTTGACTGTGGGAGTGGTGGTACTGTCCACATTGAACAACAATGTTAGGAAGAGGATTTTGATCTCTTTGAGCAGGGTTTACAGTACTCGAAACTTTAGCGTAAAATTTTATATAACTAGATTAAAACATCAGTAGCACCTCAGTTTGTTAGTTCCCGATTGTGCTGAAACTATGTTAGACATTATGGGACCGTAAACTATACCCCTTCATGTAGCTTTCAAGCATTTCAACTTCTCTTCTGTTGGGCCAAGTTACGGGGGTAAAATTGATTGTAACAATCACAAGGTTTGTTTCTTGCTGTAGTAACAGCAACAGAAGGCAAACGTGCGCGCATCGAGTATGGAGACAATTTAAATCACGCCATCAGCTACGATGGTAGAGGCCACGGTATTTTGGGTTATTAATCGTATTAGTATTGTGGATTTCCTAGATCAAACCATCAGTGTAACCTATTGTCTAGTTCTGAGTTCTGTAGCCGCGAGTGAAGAGTCGTAGAGTGATCATGGGTGGGAAGACCACTTTAATAGCCAGTGCGAAGTAAGTAGCAAAAGCGTGAGTTCTTGCTGATTGCTTGTGCACTTCACCCCGTGCGCTAGTCAAAACCCCTCTCAAAGGTCTACAGAACTCGGAACTGCACAATACTATAGCGATGTCCGGATTATATATTGAGATCCGGACCCGAAGGCTTCAAGAACGATGGAGAATATGCATTGATTATGACCGAGAGTGCTTCAAAAAATTACTCGTGTAAAATCATGGGTATGGTAAATAAATATCTGACTAAAAAACGGAAGTCGAGGTCAGGTTTGAATGACCCTCGTATATAGAACAAGGGCGTGTTTGGTCATTCTATACCAAGTGAACTAGTTGTTCTCACTTAACGATTCACAGTGTTGAGAAAACTTTGCACACAACTGGTTAAACTTACAAAACTAAGTTCTTGAAAGTTTCAGACACCAAGACCCTCCAAATTTAGGGGCAAGGGTTCTCTAAGGCAGGGTTTCTCAACATGAAGGTCGCGACTCCCAGGTGGGTCGCGGGCTATGTTCGAGGGGGTCTCGAGGGTAGGTGAAAAATAAATTTAAATATGGTTTTGCTGGTTTAAGCTAATAAATTTCAAAGAAAGTTTATTGTGTGGTTTTCATAATTGCTAAAGATAGTGTAATGTAATTTTTGAAGTTTTAGGATAATATAATGAGTATATTTATTATCAAATACAGCAAATCAACCGTCATGTTTTGAAATGAAAAGCAAATATTACACAAAATAAATCAATGAAGGGGTCGCCGATTAGAAGACATGGTGAAAGGAGGGTCACCGGTTAAAAGACATGGTGAAAGGAGGGTCACCGGTTAAAAGACATGGTGAAAGGAGGGTCGCCGGTTAAAAGACATGGTGAAAGGAGGGTCGTCGGTTAAAAGACATGGTGAAAGGAGGGTCGTCGGTTAGAAGACATGGTGAAAGGAGGGTCGTCTGTTAAAAGACATGGTAAAGGGGAGTCGCAGGGTGAAAAAGGTTCAGAAACGCTGCTTTAAGGGGATTGTCGTGATTGTCATGAAAACAAGTAGGCAACTTTTACTGTGCTGCACAACTTGTTTTTTTATGTTTAATTCAGTGGTAACGTTAAGCTATTTTAGGTGGGAACTTTTGATACTATTTATTATATAATCACAGTTAACAGAATTCAAACAAATCAAGTCGAAGTTTACACTGTCTACTTCCTGTTACTGGTCTTTGAAAGTTTCAGCACTTATTTTTCGGTTTACTGTATAAACTAATTTATTTACTTCAATGGGCATAGAAAAGAACAAGTATTTCTCTACAATTGAGTAAAATTTCATTATTTTTTTTAGATTAAATAGGGAAAACATGCTTTGTTTAAAAAAAAACTGTATTAATTTCCTCAAGATTCATATTCTATAGCATGTGAGAAGTTCAAAAATATTACTTATATTATGTAAGGAATAAAATATAGTGTTGACGCCCTCTACCGTGTAATCAAGGTGGACCTGTGTTCGATACTCTGTTAAAACACAAACGGTTCGGAGCCAGGGGTGTACCCACGGAGGGGCACAGGAGGGGCGTGCCACCAAAATTGTGTATGCCCCCCCCCAAAAAAATGGAAATTCGGATGATACAGTAAATATACTAAGTTTCAGGCACTTCGTACACGGTACTGTTGGTTAGTCCATCCCAGATCGTCCAGCTTGGCTGCTCGACCACAATCTAAAAACATATTTTTTTAAAAATATATTTATATCTTTTATATAAGAATAGTTCAAAACTAGTTTTATTTTTATACGAATTTATTAATTGATGGCAGCCATATTTGAATTGCTGCACGTGCCAAAATTTGTGTTATCAGACGTTTACGGAAAATGTAGTATTTGCGGACTGGTTTATCATACAACGTTCAAACAAAAACTATTCTTTCCTTTAAAATCAGCTAGATAATTTTAATCTTCTGCATGAAAAACCTCAAACTTAATTGAACTGGCCAAAATGGTATCCAAATGTGATTGTTGCAATAGAAACAATTCCGGGTTTCAGGGTGCCTTTTCGCCCTGACGGGATTTTTCTTTTCAAAGTTATTTTTTTGTGCACTATTAATATATGTATGTTAAAGGTTGATGCATGCTTCCATAATATTTTATAGATTTTTGAAAATCCAAAAATTCGTATTGTATGCATATTGGAGGCCCAATTTCTCTGGTGGAACAAAATAAAAATAAAAAAAATCACACGTTATACATTTATGTCAGGAGAACTACGGTAAAATTTTAAATTGTGATATTCGAATTTGAAGGGAACTACAGATTTAGTGCAAATTGAAGGTGAATAATGCTCGTGTGCACTTTGATATAAATATTGCATACCCTTATCTCTGGTGGGAGACCAGATATAAATCTTAATTTTTTACACGTTAGGTACTTACGTCACGAGAAACTAAGGTAGAAATTACAACTTCGATATTTGATTTGGAAAGGAGTTATAAATTTGCAAATTGGGAGTGAATAATGCTCATGCGCGCTTGGGTATATGTTATATTACCACCAGAGTGTCAAAGAAAGATGTGAATACGTAAAGTAGATCTTGAAATATCTTTGTAAAAAAGCTTTTTTTTTTATATTTCCAGTAGTCAGTTGGCAAAATTGCTGCTCTGCACTCTGCATTTCAACTCTGTCTTTTATCAGAGATAGTTGGATCTGATCTTGGTTACGTAATGTAAACTATGCAGCCAAGTGTTTTGTAAAACGTAGCCACCTTTCTGTGTGCGTGAAGCGCTTATACAGCTGTCTGCACCTTTTATTACCTAAGCATATCAATTATCATTATTAATAATAATAACCACGGGCGTTACAGACCGAAAGGTCCTGAGCCTGCCCCAACGCCATCTGTCCGCGGTTGGTGGAACTGCGTCCAGTAGTAAAATCGCTCTTCTTCATAATTATGATGGTAATGAAGAATAGCTCTTTTAACAACCATTCTTTATACGAGTTACCAAAGCATGCACGAGCATTATTCATCCCCAATTTGCAAATCTATTAGTCCCTTCAAACTCAAATATCAAACTTTAAATTTCTCCTGTTGTTACTTCTGACATAAGAACATAAATTAAAAAAAACAAAAAAAAACTGTAGTAATAAATAGTGTACAAGTAATCAACTAATCAACTTCAATAGTCTCCTTCCGGGCGAAAACAACGCCCTGAAAACGGGAATTGTTTATATTTCGAGAATCGTATTTGAATACCATTTTGACCTGTTCGATAACATTTTAGGTTTTTCATGCAGAGGACTAAAATTATCAAGCAGCTGTTATTGGAAAGAATATTTTTTGTTTGAATGTCCTTTGATGAATCACTCAGCAGGTATTCCATGTTCTGTAAGCATCTGCTAACACAAATTGTGGTCGTAATACACAACTGGCCGCCATTATTAATCGGTTATTTTTAAAATAGAAGAATACCCTTTTTGAACTATATACGTACTATGCACTAAGCCTTGATTATAAAAATTTTATGGATAAACACGGAAGTATGTGATACTTTTTGGTATTTGTAAAGGTGCCCTAAGCAAATAAATGAGCCCCCGATTCATTGCTACACCGCTGTTCGGAGCCCACTTTAAACTCTAAATCTCGTCTTTAGGACATCATGTTCATCTGATAGAAAGCAATGGTAAACTACCATCAGTCCATCTTTCCCAGGGACTTCCGTGTCATAGACTTGCCTTCGAGAAGAACGCTCATCATCTTCATCTTCCAAATGATTACCAGTGATTATGGGGGCGTGATGAAAAACTTTTAACTCCAACTTGAATTCGGGCCAAGATTTTAAAATTGGAAATGGCCCATCTGATAAATAATTTATAACTTTTTTTTATAATACGATGGTATTGTTATATTTGGTTCTACCTTCAAGAGCGCTCTTTAAGTGTTCGTTGACCGGACTTTACAATTTACAACACATGTTTTGATGTGAAGCTACTTGAAAGGTCAGTCAGTTTTAAACACTGAGAGTGTCAAGTATACTTACATTCATTAAAAGTAGGATACAAATAATAATACGATTGTATTCTACTCATTATACTGTTAAAATATGTGTCACATGACACACTTCCCGTTTAAAAATCTTGAGTCTTGACCTGAATCCAAGGCATCGTCTTTAATATAGAAGCCATAACAGTTTTCCAGATTAGTATCCTATGGTAGCCACTTCAGGACATACCTTTATGCCTAGAAGAATCCACGGGGTGTGGTCTTGTCCCCTTTTAGACTTATTAATGGTGCGGAACTTGCCATCACCCAGTGGTTTATGAAAATTTACAGAAGAAACTTACGCTACTGTACAGTACCTATCAGGAGAAATAAATCATAAAAGAACAGGGATAAGAAATTAAAATCTCCGTATAACAATTACATAGCAATTTGATTCAGCAAAGAGCAAAGTTTTGCTGTTAGAGCGTTGGACTTTAACATAGGAGTCTCGGGTTCGATTTCAGGCGTGTGAATGATAAAGTTTAAAAAAATTTAAATTAAAAATTAAATGTTGAAGCTACTATAAATATACCTAGATATATTACACCAAATACAGTATTGTCTGCAGATAGCAATTAAGCAAAGTACAATATACTAGAAATTTGTAGAAAAAACATAAATCTTACGAAGTTTGAAGTAGTGAGCACTATGCCTCGCAAACTTAAATTCTAAGGAGCATTTTTAGAAAATTTATTCTAGTTGAAACTTAGTAATAGGCCCTAATATACAATTAAAAAAATAAAATAACTTTTCAAAAAGCTGTAAACCGACCGAAAAATGCACGGCAAAGCATTTTTGAAGGGTAAAGTTATCATACGATGCTCACGCGCCGTGAACGGCTCATGAACTACCATAGGACACTCTGCTACTTAATTTGGCAGGAGGCTGAGTTCAGCTCACAGCATCGTGGTCGGGATTTTAATCCGGGTCCCCCGATTCGTAGTTATACGCACTACCACCTGAGTCACGGTAATGCTGTTTAGTTGTGTAAGACTGTTTAGTTGTTTTTTGAAAAGTCAGTTTTTTTAAACTTCAGTGAATTTGTTATTAGAGTCTACATTCTCACGAGAAAAAACAATAAAATGATAATAGTTACTGTACTTTATCAAATCGCACCCATTTTGTTACGGTCATTTGTTTTTTTATTCAGGAAGAGGTCAGAAATAGACAAATTTCCTACTTTTATTCATAATCGTAAGCTGAGTATGCCAGTTTGCTCTGAAATGTGAGATGAATAGCGTACGTACACAAATTTTGAACATTTCGTAGTCACTGGCAACATTTATTTTGTAATAGATGTTCAGTGGCTCACGATGGCAGAGAGCAACAGTGGTGGTTGTAAGCGATATATTTAATGTGGGTGTAAAGTGACTGGGATTGAATCTCTCTCTCTCTCTCTCTCTCTCTCTCTCTCTCTCTCTCTCTGTATGTATGTGTATATGCGTGTGTGTACCAGATGGGAGTGGCAGCATGAGGCGGCTAGCTTTTGTTGTGGTTATGGTGCATTGTTGGCTCAAGTGAGGGGAAACAACCTGCAGGCAGAGGCATGTTTGCAAAGGATATGAATGTACAGGGTGGTTTTAAGTCTGTTAACAGAAATGCGTTACATATACAATATTTATACAGATTGGTAAATGTGCAGCTATACAGATATAATTTATTGCGAGACGATTGCGAAAAGGATGTTACCCACTTCTCAACATTCGCTGTTCAAAGTGCCATCCTTCCTCTTTTCAATGCGAAGATGATATCTCGTTAAGTTTCGAACTCAAACTAAGTTCTATTAAATGTTCACCATCACGAAATTTCACTGAATAAACTCTTTATCTTGTCGTATTCTCCACCCGAAAAGCCTATGGAGGTAAGGTCTGGCGATCATGGTGACCATCCACGTCTAACAGTCCGTTCGTCAAATATTTCATTCAAGTTTCTCAGAGCCGTAGTGAGAGGGCATCATCTTGTTGCTATACGAAGTTCTCCAAGACTTCTTGCTAGCGTCTAAATTATTTTCCATTATTAGCGTCACTTCATGCAGCCTTCAGAGGAATTTCCAGAGTTAGTGTCTGATTTTATATCAACACACCAGGAAACATTTCCATCCAAAGAACCACATCAGAAACATTTAATTCTGTCTGCATCAGCAAAATGTGGATTCTCAAAGTCGCAGTAGCCACGGTTGTGCTTATTCAAGCTTCTGTTTACCTTAAAAGTTTCTCCATCAGTGCACAGAATTGTTTTTGTGAAAAATAAATAAATAAATAAAACAACGTGCCTACATGCTTGATCTACGTATTCCATACTCAAGAGACACTTGCCGGCCTGGTAGCCGTGCGCTCTACGGCGGTAGGCCAACGACCCGAAGGTCCCCGGTTCGAGTCCCGGAAGAGGCGTGGGTGTGGATTTTAATGGCTAAGGGGCGAATCGTGACGGGCCGAAGTCCAAAGTTACTAGATTGGCCCATATATCTCTCAAGAGACACTTTTGCTGTTAATTTGCTGGCAACTATATAAAAACATTCCGCTACAATTTCGATTTTCTTATGTAGTAACAGATATAGGACTACCTGAACGAGGAAGATCAGCTACTGACACTGGCTGTTCAAACCTTTCATTAAACATGCGAATAAGTTGCTAAGATGGATACGGTGTTTGCGAAATGTTCCACAAATAACAACCCTGTAAATGTAGTCGTGTATCCACTAAATTATGAAATATAAAACACTTCCTTCTGTAAATTGTATTTATTCTATATTTTTCGCTAACTCCATGACTCGACAAGCTCTTCTTAATAGCTACCAGTCACTCAACTCACTAATAACAAAATGCAGAACCTCAAATAGTGTCTACTATAGTCAAGTAGCTACTGTGCTATTTGCGAGTTAATGGAAAGGTTACTGCTTGTGTCAACTGTCTTATGGGTAACCCGGTGTTTATAGAAGGAATATAATACATACGCATTCATGCTTGGACGTGCACAATAAATAACTAACTCTATGGCTTATGATGGAACTCGCAAGTTCATTGCCGCAGAAACAAACGTTCGCCATTGGATTCTAACCTGGGCAACATCAAGCTAGTTTTGAGGGTATTGCCCCTCAATCATTTCTGAGCGACTCTAAATGTTTCATTCTAAACGATAGCTTTACAATTTGCTATCCATAAAATAAGTTGTATTGCCCCCCAGGGTATCTCTACTAAATCCGCCCATGCGCACAAGGTGTTTGTCCACCACAAAGCGCACATGGCATGAACAGGGATCGATCCAAGGCAGTGTTTCTCAACCTTTTTCATGCCGCGACCTCCTTGTACGGTGCCGTCTGCCCGGTGACCCCCAGAAGTAATTTTCTTGTTTGTAATAAGTGAATTTATTCTACGTTGTATTAAATAGCCCCCTGAAGGCTTCAACAAACGCGCGCACACACACACACACACACACACACACAC
>JAGDQP010000941.1:23095-102643 GCA_022664845.1 Lepisma saccharinum | reverse complement strand
TTGGATATTTTCAATTTTGTCTCTTTTTTTCTTTTTTCAATGAAAATTATACAGGGTAAGTCAAAATGATGGACCCGATTCCATAAATTTATTTTGTGAAATATAATGAACATATCTTAATGTGAGCTACGCGCAAGGAAAGGCAAAAGTTCAAAGTTTAGTTGAGTTTAGTTTATGTCCCGCGTGGTTGCATTGTCTACCGCTACGCGGCGCTGGAAGCAGTTAACGAAAAGGGCGCTGACTGGAGAGCAGAAATCGTTCTGTGTGTTGGATTACCATGTAAACAACTCTGTGATGAGTGTTCAACGGCATTTCCGTACCAAGTATGGCAGAGACCCACCTACTGGAAAAACCATTCGTACGTGGTATGAAAAATTCAGAGATACGGGCTGCATCTGTAAGCGAAAATCGACTGGCCGTCCTTCAGCTGAGGAAGAGACAGTGGAACGTGTTCGCGCCAGTTTTGTGCGGATTCCACAGAAGTCTACCTACCGGGCAGCGAGGGAACTTGAAATGCCACAGAAAACTGTATGGCGAATTCTGCGGAAACGTTTACAAATGAAATCCTATCGTTTGCAACTGCTACAAGCCTTAAGAGACACTGATTATGCTGCTCAAGCGTCTTTCTGTGCTGATTTTCTCACGTTAATGGAAAAGGATGGGTTCGCCGAAAGGTTACGTTACAGTGATGAAGCGGTGTTTCACCTTTCTGGGAATGTGAATAGACACAACGTAAGGATCTGGGGAACTGATAATCCCCACGCAGTTGTGGAACACCAACGCGATTCACCCAAGGTGAATGTGTTTTGTGCCATTTCCCCTGAAAAGATTTATGGGCCCTTTTTCTTCCTTGAACCTACTGTGACAGGACATGTTTTTCTTGATATGCTGCAACAATGGCTCCTTCCACAGCTCGAAGAGGATAGTGCAGATTTCATTCTTCAATTGGATGGTGCCCCTCCGCATTACCATGGCAGCGTTCGGGATCATCTCAATGAGGCATTGCCACAGCGCTGGATAGGCCGTGCATCTCAGGAGGATCGAGTTCTCATTCGTAGGCCACCTCGTCCCCCCGATCTGACCCCGTGTGATTTCTTTTTGTGGGGTTTCATAAAGGATCGTGTTTACGTACCACCACTTCCAACAACATTGGGTGACCTTCGCGCCCGCATCACAGCAGCCATTGCAGAGATTGACCGTGACACACTACACAAGGTTTGGCAGGAGATAGACTATCGGCTTGATGTGTGTCGTGTTACGCGAGGTGCTCACATAGAGCACTTGTGATGTGACTGAAAAAAACTTTGAGAGTTACCCTTCTTACCACATGTATTACATTCAGATATGTTCATTATATTTCACAAAATAAATTTATGAAATCGGGTACATCATTTTGACTTACCCTGTATATTGAGGCAGACGGAAGTAAAATGCATCTTTAATGTCATTCCCCACCAACAATGTTGCCAGAATCTATTCTAACATTGCAATGAAAGTAAATTTTCGGAATACATTACTAATACCCCTGCACAAAACCTGTAATCTTTTAGGTAGGGACTTTCTTTTTCATATTCGATGAGCAGTCATGTGACTCTCTAGTGACACCAGTAATTCAACCAGACTCCCCTTCCTATGGGGGTCACCCCCAAATCGTCGAGAGCACCTCCAACTTTAAAATTTTTATGGTCAACAATCGATAGAAACCGTGCAAAACTCCACATACACCCTCAAACTTAATATACTGACGGAATCCCTGAGTGACACCGCTTAATGTTGCAATCAGTTATTAAATTTATTTTGTGCAGGGATGTACACAGAATTGTAAAAGAAGAAAAAAGCTAACGCTGGCAACATTTTTTTGTGCAACCGTGCCTGCATTATGATCGATGTCTTAAAAAATGCAATACAAAGGACTGTATTTCAGTGAGAAAATATTGTCTTTATGCATTTTAGTTTAATATAGTTGTGTACTAACAAGGAAGGGTCACGGTTCTCAAACACACAAATCCATTCACACCTAATACATTGCAAGCAACATAACAAGATTTGTAGATTACCAAAATTTAAGGTGTCATGGTCCAGGGGGAGGGAAGCTAGGGGCTCCGGAACTTCGAATGTCACAAAAATGTATATAAAGGCAGTAGTGAGGTTTTCATGGAATATCTTGAAAACGGGAAAATAAATCAAAATAAAACTTGCACAACATATAACTGACCACAAGTAGTAACAAAACCCACAAGCAGTGTTGCCAACACAGAACAGAGTTACAATTTTTTTAAATAGCATTATATACCAATTAATGCACAGTGGAGAAGTACTGGCAATAGAAAAGAAAATAGTACAAGTTGGTTGCACAGTGTTGCAAACTATGGAAGATATACGAGCTGGAAGTTGTCGGGTTAGAAAATATATGTGGAGAGACAGGCCAATATGCTGGTATCTGGCTGGAATAACAGTAAAAACGCTAATCAGCACGTATACTACCGAGGGTTGGGGAGTCACGTGTCAAGTAAAATATATTTAAAAGGCACTAGTAACAAACAAAAGAACATTGTGAACGCTGGTACCATAGTGGTACAATCTTCGTGTTGGTGTGATATCTTACATAGTTTGCAACACTGTTCAACCAACTTGTACTATTTTCTTTTCTATTGCCAGTACTTTTCCACTGTGCATTAATTGGTATACAATGTTATTTAAAAAATTGTAACTCTGTTCTGCGTTGACAACACTGCTTCCTAAATGGCAACACTGCTTGTGGGTTTTGTTACTACTTGTGGTCAGTTGTATGTTGTGCAAGTTTTATTTTGATTTATTTTCCCGTTTTCAAGATATTCCATGAAAACCTCACTACTGCCTTTATATACATTTTTGTGACATTCGAAGTTCCGGAGCCCCTAGCTTCCCTCCCCCTGGACCATGGCACATTAAATTTTGGTAATCTATGTATTTCGTTATGTTGCTTGCGATGTATTAGGTGTGAATGGATTTGTGTGTTTGAGAACCGTGACCCTTCCTTGTAAGATATAGTAGGCTACGTAACTTTTGGGATACTCACATTTTCTTCTACATTTTGTTTGAATCTCTCACACATTCCCTGGTTGATCATTTTGTTTACAAACCTTTTTTTCTTCTGATTTTGAGACCTTCAGCGGATAAGTCTTGCTAGGCGTATCTGAAAAGCTTCAGTGGTGGTGTTTGGATTTCAAGCTGGTAGAGTTGATTGCGTAATAGATGGGTTAATGACGGATTTTGACTTGATTTCTTCAAACATGTAGTTTAATTCTCAGAAAATGTAAGTCAGTATTTGGGAAACCTACGTATCTTAATGTTTCGGAAAACCAAGATAGAATTGGTGGAGAACGCTGATGGAATTTTTGGATTTTTGTAGACATTTTATGGGAGAAGATTTTGAACATTTTCCTTCAAATCCTTCACAAGTTTTGTGCTCGGGTACGTCCTTTTGAAGATTTTTGACATTGAAAGAACGTATAGGTGTTATCATCTAATTCTGCATTGTTTGAACAATTACAATAGGGACTGTCGGCTAATTTTTACTTTGTGAACATGAATTTTTGTAGTTACATGTTGGGAGTGGAGACAGTTGATAAGGACTATTACTTTTCTGTTTGCTTTTAAAGTTTATTAGTTGAGCATTATGGTTGCCCCAGTTAATGAAGTTATTGTTCATATTTTACCACGTTGCAATAAATCCATCTAGTGCGAAAGAATATTTGTCGTGTTTTCTAATTCCATTGAGTTTTTTTTTTAAATTTGTTCTGTTGTGCTTAGTTGAGTATTCGCGTCCCTTGACAAAGGTTATACGAACCATACGACCTTGTTTAATTAAGATATTGTAAGCATATAGAGTGTTTATGACATAAGGAATTTTTTTTTTTCGAAACTTTTGATTGAGACGAAAGAAAGTCACAGACTATTTTTCATATCCCAATAGATATAAAATCATTTGTTGGCATATTTTGAAAGAACCGTTATACTCGGTTGAAGTACAGAATTTTGGATTTCATTATTGGATTTCGTATGCTGTCAAAGTGTTTAATCTTCGCTATAACATTAGAGCCTATCGTGACAGAGAGACGAAATAAAAACAAAAGTTGTAGTGCATCTGAATAATCAAACAGATTATGTTTATAAGGACTTTGTCAGACAACCCTAGATGTGAACTTTTAAACACGTTGCAAATAAAAGAAATTAAAATGAAAGAAATTGAGGAAGCAATCAAAATGTTAAAACCTAAGGTATCTTGCGGGCCGGACGAAATTCCACCTTATATAATAAAGGTTGTGCTGAGATTCTTAAATATCCATTATATATTTTATTAAATCTATCTGTTAAAACTTGTGTATTCCCTGACAAATGGAAGGAAAGTTTAATTTGTCCTATTCCAAAATCCGGAAATGCTAAAGACGTCGAAAACTTCAGACCAATATCTATTTTATCATCGTTTGCAAAAGTAGATGAATGTGTTATATACAGGCGAATACTGAATCATGTAAACTCCATTCTTTCACCACATCAGCACGGCTTTTTGAAAAAATAGGTCAACCTCAACAAACTTAGCAATTGTAACTGACTTCATTGCAACTGGGCTAGATAACGGAGGCCAAGTAGACGTCGTATACACTGATTTCAGTAAAGCATTTGATTTGGTTGATCACGATGTTTTGCTACGCAAACTTAAGTTCTTCAATTTTTCTACGGAAACCATAAAATTATTAACTTCGTATTTACGTAAACGTAAGCAGGCAGTAATTTTTAAAGGTTATATTTCAGAATATTTTGAGACACTGTCCGGAGTACCACAAGGTTCAAGCCTCGGCCCTTTATTATTTCTTTTATTTATTAATGATATATCTGAGTGTATTGAGAACTCCCATATTCTCTTATTCGCGGATGACCTGAAATTATACGCTAGAATTGAATCAATTGAGGACAGTGCCAAACTACAAAAGGACTTAGATAATGTCAAAGAGTGGTGCGACAGGAATAAATTTGTAAGTAATACAAAAAAGTGCAATTCCATATCTTTTACAAGGAAAGAAAAGTATGTTGAGTACAACTACTCGATTGATGGAGTAAATCTATCGAAACCTGAAACTGTTAAAGATCTTGGAGTTGTTTTCGATCCAAAATTAAACTTCGGGGGTCACATTGAAATGATCACTAACAATGCGTACAGGAATCTTGGGTATATTTATCGTTTTAGCAAGGATCTCCATCTTGACTCAACACTTCTAAAATTGTATTACTCTTACGCGAGATCACAGCTAGGATACTCCTGTATTATATGGACTTCGAACACTCAGAAATATGTTAAAGCAATAGAGAAAATCCAGTGTAAATTTTTGAAATTACTAATGTATAGAAAAAACACATTATATCCTGCATACATATCATACAGGGAATTAGTGAGCAATTTTAATATACAAACTTTGGAACGAAGAAGGCATTTAAATGATTTAATATTTCTGTACAAATTAATACACAATCAAATTGATTGTATTGATTTAATTCCGAAAATTTTCATTCAAGTTCCGAACACTAAAACTAGATTAGGTAATAATGGGACATTCTATTGCAAAAAGCAAAGGACCGAAATTCTATATAAATCCCCAATTTGGAGAATGAGTGCTTTCTACAACAAAATTGAACCTAAAGTTAATGTAGATATATTTGAAATGACTTACAAAGAATTTAAAAGAACTGCAGGTGAAGTAATACGATTGTTTCTTGTATCTTGTAATTACTATCATGTACACGCAAGCACTGTAATTAGGCATACTGCCTGTTGTGTTATGTTTTGAATAAATAAATAAATAAACAGTATTTGGCGTTGAAAGTTCCAGTTTAAAATAATGTTAGTATCGTAATATTGCAAAATGTAGCTAAAACCAGGGCTAAAACAGACTTCGTTCCTGAGCAGGCTGCAGATGAACCATGAAATATTTGGATGGGCCGTTGTCTAATTAAGGTATTTCGATAAAAGCAATATATCAATGTAGATAATGTACGAGGAATTGTGAACGCACGTCGCCGCCCCTGGAGACAGGTTTGTACGTTTCCGAATAGTTGACTTGTCTGATTTCAAACGTTGATTAATATTACCAAATAATTTTTCTATGAGATTGTTCGTAATTGAACTTTTGTACTTTCTCGTTTAATTACTTTTCACACGAACTTTATATTTAGCACCGTTGACAGAGCTGATTTTTTATGAATCTTGGTGATTGGAAACCACCTGTTTTTCAAAGTTTGTTTTACAAACTGATTCTCTTCACTTTTTTGTGTCCATCGAAGAACCATCTAAATGTATTGTTTACTTGAGGTAAATTCAGTATGGACAGCAAAACTAACCGAATATTTAGCGAATGTATGAAATAATGAAGGTACACAGTACTATATAAAAGAAGTGTCTTCAACGGTAGATTTGTGGCTACAAAATTTGTGGCTTCCCACACACTGACTTAAAGCGTGCGCTACAGTCATTTTTTTGTTCTTCTCGTATATCTTGTTCTGGTAGAGTGAAAGTCGAAGAAAGCGCAGAAGAGAGCATGCAAGGCAGAGACAGGGAGAGAAGAGAAAGATCGAAAGTCATTTTGAAAGAAAGAACTAGAAGGAAGTGTTGTAGGAAAAGGAAGGATATAAATACAACCCCATCTGGGACTGGCTTTTTCGCTTTCCGGAATGTCGAACAACCCTCCATTTATAGTAGATCAGAATTGACTTCTGTTTTTCCTCGATAGCTCTTTCCTCTTTCTGCGGGTCTAGTACGAGAGAGACAGCGTGTTGATCGAAACTACATCTACTAAGACTATTGGAAAAGGCATCAGCATCAAGATAGTCGTTCGTCGCCATTTTTTTTAACTTCCATTTATTTCTTAAACCGTTAAACGCTTTTGTTTTTCTTAATTCCCTTTTATTGTTTTTTCTGAGGCGGGGGTGGCTTTAGATTCCCTCAAACTACTTCCTCCTACCCGTTTCTTCTTTCAACTTTCATGTATCCAACATCGGTTTTCTTCCTTTTTTTCTTTCTTTAAATAAGACCAAACTTAACTAACCAAGCTTCTCTCTCATTCAATTCGTTCTGTACCTCCACCCTTCCGACGGCTTCTCCACTACAAAAAGGGTTTTATGTTACCTGTTACAGTTAGAGGATGTTGAGTATTACTGCTTCTTTTGTGGTGCTAAACCGCATTCTTCTGTCTCCCTCTTTTTTACGATCCCATTTTCTATTGATCGAGGTGTGAAATTCTTTTAAAACTCTCAAACAGCTTCCAGTAGAGATGACTTCTCTACATATCTGCGGCTTCTCAGTCATCTCATATGGCGTGTAGAGACTCGTTGTGAGAGGGAAATTAAAAATCTGGACGAAATTTATCATTTTGTAATTTGAATTTTATTTAATTGTATTTATAGACCTTAAGCATCTTTGGTTCGTCTTACGTACAAACAAATTGTTTGTAGACACTTTGTTTAATTAACTTCTTCTAAAAAAAATAATAATACGTAAGGCAAATGTAACATACGTCAGTAAAAGGAAAATCGTTAGACAGGGATAACCCAGATATTTATTCTTTTCCATCCAGAGGTTTCCACCTTTTTCTAAATCGCGGACCTCGTAAACCTAATAATAATTAATTGTGCCAGCTGCCTGCAATACCCACCACGGAATCTGGAAGTTTCGGTGCATGGAATTCTTGGTGGAAAAATTAGAGAGCAATTTAATTATGGAAAAACTGTTAAAGAGTATCACGATATCCTTATTAACGACTGTAAGAAGCTAAATTGATATTCTTAATATAATCATCAGTATAGGGCGGATCGATATGCACGGAAAACAGCTAAAATATACACAGAAAAAATCTGTAAAAATGGCAAAAATATTCTAAATATGCACTAAAAAGGATAGGTAAATTGAAAAAAAAAAGACATAAAGCTGATGTAAACTAGTCACTTTTCTGCAGACTACACAAAATTTTGATATCTTATAACCTTCTTTCACTCATACAGTGTATCAAGTCTGTTCGTTGCTACTGTTAGACCTATTACAGTAGATGAGAAGATACTTTTAAGATTCTCTGATACAAAACTCCTTCGTTTATCGGCAAGGATATTTCTGTACGCAGAGAAAGTTCGCAGCATTAAAAAAAAACTCAGTTGTATGCATTTTAACTTTAGGAATTTTACTACATTCTTCCCTAGCTCAACATGTTTCTGCCCAGTTGAAATTCGAAAGATCTCAGTAGACCTCTTCTTTCGAGGCTTCGTGATTCTAGGGTATTTCTATTTCATTCATTGTTGTTCTCACAAGTGCAAACAAATAGGCCTATATTAAATGAAATCAACGCAAAAAGTTTGATTATCGATATATTCTTACTTATTGCAGTAGCGAGCCCAAGGTTACAATTAAGGGGATCAAACAACCTTCTTCTTGAAATAATAATAAAAATAATTTAGGTAAGGTAAAAGTATCCCCTGTGCAGTGCGTACGCGACGTGAAAGGGAACGGGGAGGTGGAGGTAGCACTCCACATATACTTGCCCTACGACCCGAAGTGAGGTGGGATCGATCCCTTTTACTTACCAGGGTCCCAGGCGTACAAAAGACACATGTAAGTCTCACCGAGCGGCCGTGACTCAGCGGTAGAACATTGGCTTAGCATTCAGGAGGTCCTGGAAACGATCCCAGCGGTCGACCATCCCGACTGAGGTTTATCCGTTTTTTTTTTGTCAGTCCCACCAGGCAAATTAGGTCCTGGCCAACCCTGCAAAACTTCACTTACACCCTCCCAATTTTGACTTTACACCCCCAAACTGAAAATCCTGTCGGAATCCCTGGTTCAAATGCAAGGAAATCGTTTTAAATTATCCTTTGTCCTCCTTGTTACCGGGTATAAATTGGATCAGGCCAGTTTCGAAACCTGTACCCGGTGACCCGTTTCAGCTCTGCTACGTAATCGCGCGTTACAATTAAGCGAATTAAACAACAAGTTTTGTACATTAAACCATATAAAATTGGCATTTTTAACGACAAAATTGCACCAAATCGACAGCGCTGTTCTCATGTTTGGAATAAAATTTTGAATTTATTTATGGCTTTTTTGCATCTCAGGCTGAGGTTGGAATAGTGTATGAGAGAGTATGTTAGAAGCTAGTAGGCCAGTGCTAGTTCGTAGATACCATCACGGCATTCGTCTCGTGAGACTGAGGGAAAAACCTGGGAAAATTTCAGTCATTCATTAATATACTAAATGCTCTTACCAAATTAGATACCCGAAGCATCTCGTTTCCCATTGCCGTCCTTTTAATATAAAGATTATTAAAAAAAATTAGTCCTACCTTTACCTGTTTCCAAACAACTGGGTGATCTATATAAGTACAGTACATGTAAGATTAGAAGTCGTGAGAGATAGTTAGTCTTTAAAAATCCAACATCGAGCAGCCTAGCTGAGTTGGTAGAGTTTTGACTTCGCATTCAGAAGTCCCGGGTTCAAATCCAGAGGAAGAATATCCTGACTAGGGCTTTTCCAAGTTGTTCTTTCAGTCAGACCAGGTAGATACCGGGACGATATCTTCAAACCTAGGCCCTGGCCGACTCTATTTTGGTATTCCAATTCCCTCTCCTATACCAACCTAAACCAAAGGTGCAGAAAGACTTCGTCGCAATCACCTGTTTGCCAATAAATTTTGGTCTTTGTATTTTGTATTAATAAATAAAATTAACACACAACCACTAACCCACAATATTTCTCCGAAATACGCTCATTCGGAGAGTTAAATAAATAGTACGTTGATTTCCCAAGAAAATGACAGCGATACTGGCACACGAAACTATCTCAAGTTGACATGCTGTATTAATAGTGAAGATGGGGACTAAAATTACCCAGGACGTTTCTTTGTTGCTAATATCACAAGCAACAACATAGTTTCGACTACCTTCTTTTAAGGAAGCGCAGTGTCAATCAAGCTTGTGTTTCTTGTCGTCCTCAAACACGTGCAATGAAGATAAGGTGACCAAGCAAAGAACAATCAAGAGAAAAGTTGAGAAGCGAAGAACAATCAAGTGAAGTGAAAGCAAGTCTGTTTCAGTGCGGATGTAAATCTAATCTCAGTCGACCGAACTGCCGTAGCTCAGTGGTAGAGCGTTGGTGTAGCATTCGGGAGGTCATGGGTTCGATCCCAGTGACCGACCATCCTGGCTGAAGTTTTTCCAGGGTTATTCCTCAGTCACACCAGGCAGATGCCGGGATGGCACCTTCAACATAGACCCTGGCCGACACCTTCCCGAATCCTTTCCCCTTCCATATCCCGGCGTGAGCCTTAGACGCCTAAAGGCCTTAAATAAAATTCAAAAATACTAATCTCAGTCGCCATTATACTAGATGTTTTGAAAGATAAACATCTTTCTTTGTCGGTGTATCCCATACTCTGGTTTTCGATAACAGCTGTGATGTCAGTTTTGGCATCCATCAATTTTTCCTTGAGGACAGCGTGGTGTTTAAATAACCGTCTTTAAACCTCTTAAAGAGTTTCAATTCCGTAAATAGAAAAAAAAGTATTTTACAAATGTTTATACGTAAATCTTTTTTGAAATATGCTCGTATATTCACTAACGAGCAAAATAGGTACGTACACCTAAAATATATTGTTACATGCGTAATAAAATCCTCATAACTTAATTGCAAACAGCCTAAATCGATTTTTTCGTCATGCAGATTATCGAATATTCATCAAAATAGAAACACGCAAATATGCAAAATCCGTCCTCAAATCATCAGTTAGTGTCTATATTAATGTATTTAATGTCGAAATAAAAGGAATATTTTGCTTGGTAAAGTTTTGATAGTTTGAATTTTTGTATTGCTATTTTTGATACTTCCGTATTTTTATCTAAATTTATTGATGCTTACAAATGAACTCTTGCCGTATGAGCTGCTGGGCGTCTGTATTGTTAACAGGAAATAGTTTGTAAAAATGAAGAATAGTTAAAGATAACAATTCAATCACCTTAAAAAGAATATAGTCAAATTAGATTCTGTTCCAACATTTTAGATGGGATGGGCTTCACTGGTGAAGTTTCCTTTGTTAAACATATGAAAAAGCAAAAAAGAAAAGAAAGTGGTCACGATGATGATTTCACGTGCAATGACCTGTCTATTTTCAAAATTTCTAGTGCGTATTTTCAGAGGTATTAGTTTCTCTATGCAACTTTTCTTTATCTATTCGCAAGGTTTTTGCATCTATTTTGAACGTCTTTAGTGTGTATTTTTAAGGGTTTTAAGGCTCAAGATTTTTATGTTTCATTTTCAAGTTTTTGTGTCAATTTTCAAGGTTGGTTGTATTTTCCAGGTTTTTAATGTATATCTGTTGGGGTTCAAGATTTTTAGTGTTTTTGTTTTCAAAGGTTTTAAGAATCTACTTTTAAGATATTAGAGTCTATTTAAAGGTTTATTTTCAAGATTTTTAAAGTCTTATTTTCAACGTTTTTAGTCTATTTTCATGATGTTTGTATCTATTTTCAAAGATTTTTAGTGTGTAATCGCTCTGGGCGTGTTGACTAAACCCCTTGGGAGATAGGCAACCCAAATGACCCGTAATAACGGCTGGGTTATCTACCCTCGAGTTTATTTCACAATACAATCGTTCTTAATAAACAATAAATAAAATAACACAAAAGGGTAGAAAACTTGTTTAAAATATCTTACAGCATTCTTGAAGACTTAATTTCTAACAGCTTAATAAACCTTAGATAAGAAGATAACATAATGTGCTTTGTCTTTTGCAAATATTTTTGCATATACACAGACAGAGATTGGCGGATGACTAGAACGAAATTTTTAGGTGTAATACATCTTTCCCCTGTTTACAATTGTCAATAAAGATCAATTGTGCAGGAATAAAAGAAAATAATAAAAAGTGAATTCTGACTTTTTCCCTGGATATTTAAGATGTTATTTGTTCCTGCCAATACAAGTGAACTCCACGGTCGAAAATTCTTGTGAACAAATCGCATTCGCTTAAACACGATAGCTATTAAATCAGGTTTCGATAGTTAGTTAACAATGAATTCACTCTGTGTTTGTGTTGTTCTATCATTATATACGTATATTCGAATTTTCTTGCAGTGGCTGGAATGAGCCTGAAGCTCTAAATTGCATGCATATATAGAGTGGTTAGTTATTCGTGTGTGATGGAGTAGGAAATGAATATTGGTTCAATTTACTCTCTCTCTCTCTCTCTCTCTCTCTCTCTCTCTGTTGCCACTCTTGCTGCCTATTTTGATCCATGGGGTGAGGGTTAGGGCTGGGAGGCGATTACAGACCTTTGCTGCTGCAGTAAATCCCCCATGTGACACAAACAATGTTATTGAATTTATTTTTGTGGGGGACGGTTTTTCTTCGCTGTAATGAATACGTGAGCAAACTCATCATCGCTATTTTCATAACATCAACGCTTTAGTTTGTTTAATCCAGTGAAGTTTTTTTAGTCTATATTACTATAGCTACTACTTCCTTCCCTCAATATCGTCCACACTACCTTTCCCTTCCATCCTCTGATTTCTGACCCTGAGGGTCCCTGAGGAAACTATGAGGTACACAATTCAGCGCCCCCTTTCCCCCTCAGTTACCGCACTGAACCTCGAGCAATGTTTGCCTATAAGCGATTCTATGGAATCACTGGAATCACCAGTTTCGTTATTACTGTCACGGTCTAATCCAGTGAAAATATTACTTGTATTATCTCCACTTGTAACTAAACATTCTGAAACACACTCCTTGTGTTCGCTGAGTACAACCATTGAGTAAATATCTCCTCAATGGTACAACTAGTAAATCTTCATATATTTCAGCTGGGTTCTCCATAGCCACTTTGCTATACACATGGTAAAAGGGATAGGGAATACCGGAGTCTCTACTCTCTACTGAAAGAACTATCCCATTGTTTGCCTGATGTGACCGTGGGAGACCGTGTTAGTAGCATTTGAGTTGTAGTGAAAACGTCCTTTCCACATCACACGTACTCAGGTGCACATATTAGAAGAACGGGATTTTACACACACTGTACACAGTCATATTTTGTCTACCGGTACATGTTCACTCTTTAAAACCTGAACAATCGAATTCAGAATTTGTCTTTACGCACTTGGATGTTGAATTTAGGCGGAGAGTTAAAGATTTCTTTCAGCTCGATTAATTATGTTTCTTCTTAGTTTGTGTGTTGAATGCTATCATACGCAGCTTCATGAGGCGTAGGAAAGGCTTTGTTGATAAATGACAGTTGCGAGGGCTATTGCACGTATTATGCATATTTTAGGCATTAATTCCGAAATATTCCTGTACACTGAAAATTTGGAAAACTATTTTGATTGAAATGTCTATAACATGTGCATTTCTTTCGAAAGAGATATGTTTTATGTTGCAACAGTAAAAGTACACATTTTTATGTGAAGTCGAACTATATCACAACCATATGTTTATCTCCCTGCCGAGTGTGGTCGACATTTGATGCAACTCGTTGCCCAGTGATGATGATATAGATGGATGAACAGCGGGGTGATGGTGTCAAAACTGGGAGGGAGGCTGTCCATCATGATAAACGAACCAGAAGCCAGGTTGTCATTACGCCTAATTTGCCACGTTGTGTCGATGAATTCATAAACAGGATCTGCGTCACACACATGACGAAATCCATGCTGAATTTCCACATCTTTATCGCACCACAATCCATTAAATTTAAGGACATTTACGGCACAGACAGCACACTTATACAGCCTGAAAAGTAAGCGTTTAATTGGACATTAAAAACGGACGATGCTGCTGCAAAGCATGTAAGGATTTGAAGAGCCACGTATAACCACGAAGAAGAGATTCCACGATTGGTGAACTTGATTTCTTGCATCCAATCACCGAGTTTATCTTTCATCCGCCCTGCTTTTCGCGTAAGCAACCAAGTTCTAGGAAAACTGACATCCTGTCGGGCGCCATATGTAATTGGGGCGAGTATTTTGTGCAGAGAGAGTAGAGGCATATCAATAAAAGAAAGAAAAAAGAGTCTCCAGTAGCTTTTTGTGAGTATTAAAAATTCTCACGAAAATATCTAACGGCTAAGATATTACTCAATAAGATTTCGTACAGTAGAATTAGTCAACGGTTTCTTTTCCATTCTTTACGAAAATGAGTTCAAAATTGCTACAGGTAGAATAGTATGGGAAAACGCTGTCTGAATCTTCAGCAAATACTGCTCACAAAGACATTTCACTTTAGTCACATTCTAACACAGTGATTGCAGTGGCAGTGGAACACATTGATATTGAACGATCTCAAGTTACAATTTCCATCCACACACCCAGTCCATATGCTTAATGTGTACTAGATCGTTCAAGGGACAGAGCTTCATCCAAGCAGAGTTCATTATATAAGGATTAATACTTGAACGGTGAACTTTAAAAAAGTTCAAATCCCAATCTTGAAGTGATTTTATGTCACCGGTACGCATCACTGTTACTGATTCAGAATTATAGCCATGGGACTTCCATCACCATCAGAGACAGAGATATCCTGCGAGGAAAAAGTGGGAATCCCTGAAGCTATGAGCGATAAGGGGGAGGAGGGACAGAGCAGAGTGAGATGAGTACGGCAGTTGTTGAACCAAACATGTGATATGATCCGGATTGGAAACACCTCCCCTGAAGGGCCACTGTTGGAAGAGAAAGGAAAAATCTGCTTTTGTGAAATGGGATCTGTTTGTGACATCCAGCGCTCTATGACGTTCGTTCGCCTCTTCCCTTTTACCGTGTTTTTTCTTCTTTTTTATGCTTCCACGATCTTTTCCCATCTCTGTCCTTGTTTGTTGGTGTTTGTGATGTTTCCCCATTGTCATGTTCGACTGTCTCTCTGCACCCAAGGGAAGTTCTACATTATAGCATTTGATCTCTCTCTCTCTCTCTCTCTCTCTGCCTGTGTGTGTGTTAACAAGATCGGGAACAGTAGCATTTCCCATCTAAATAGGTAGGTTATGAAAAACAGGCTGGAAGACTGCAGTCGTCGCGTCGGTGTACGCAGTAATCAGATGAATAAGTAATGTATCAGATGAGAAAGCATTTGCAAAATGTGTCTTTTTTTACCCAACTTAAACATAAAAATGTATATATGAAACTTTATATTTGTGTAGCCTTGTACAACAACTGAATTTCCATCTTGGTTTCGCTTGGGTCAACTAGTTTTGTCTTATATATATATATAAATTTAATGATGATTATTAATTTACTTTTGAAGTATATTTTAACATCTTTTTATTCAGTAATGCGGTATGATTTTGATTTCGCTTAAATTGTTTGGCATCTTTTCTATCTTCTAATATATAATAATAATTCAAGGGTGTGCGATTTGGCAGGGGTGAAAATGGTGGAATTACATTGCTAAAAGATGGAAACAACAACTGCTTGACACAGTAGCTAGTATATACAGGGTGAATCATAATTAACACGTATGATAATTAGGAATGGAATTTGTAATAATATAAAGAATATTTCATTGCATAGTACAGCCGTTGGTACGACATTACAAGAAATAGTAGAGAACAACAATGAAAACGATTGAATGTGGCGTGTAAGGCCTTATGACAGAAATCTCTTGGAGTAAATTGAACTTTAGCCGTAATTATTTCGTTCAGTTCATCGATATTGTGCACTTTCCTGTTGTACACTTCTTTTTAACCACAGGGCTACCCCAAAACCAGAAATTATATGGTGTTAGGTCTGGCGAATAGAAAGACCAATGCAAGGACCCATTTCGTCCAGTCCATCGGCTAGAAAATGCCTCATCGAGGAAAATACGTGCAAAATGCGGGGTGCACCATCTAGCTGGAAATGACCCTGTGCACGAGAATGTGATTAAAGGTATAAGTCCACAACATGAGTCAGCCGTCACTGTTCGAATCGAAAAAGTACGGTCAAATGACATGACCAACAGTGACAACACACCAGACATTTAACCTTTAAGGAGGTGTGTGTGTTCACGAATGACGCGAGGATTTTCAGTACCCCCAAAGATGGTATTTTGTCGGTTCACATTCCCATTAACGTGAAATACATCTTCATCACTAAATGCTATTTGGTCCACAATGCCCGGGTCGATACGTGCAATTTCTGCCAAAAATTTTGCAACACGTCACTGATACATGTTTTTGATCGTGTGTGTAACGTAAATAGGATAGCTTTGCAATCGGACGCTACCCGGCCGGAGCCGGGAAATTAGTCTTGAGCAATTAGGCCAACTAACGGATAAAGAACTAACAAGAATACGTTACATACCTCCGAAGAGACGTGTCTCTCTGTCCCAGACAAAATTGCAATCTAACAAAATATGTTTACTCTAATTCAGTACTTACATCTGTGTGGCCTGTAACTCACTGTGCTTAAGCAGGTCCACACTATGAAAGACTGCCGCTGACGTCTGAATCTCTGCTTTCCACCACAGCTCTTCTCCCAGCCAATTAATTACTAACTAACATTAATATGATGATAAAACTGGGACTGATTTATATATTACTTAAAGAAAGGAAACAATCGAATTCCTAACCACTAATATAGTAATACATTTATAGGATGGTCGCGTTAATCCGAACCCACGGTAATCCGAACCGAGTCGCGTTAACCCGAACGACTTTCAGACAGCCTTGAGATTCCTTCGGTAATCCGAACAATTCCCTCGGTAATCCGATCAGGTAGAGCAAACAAATATGATTAACGCGACCCTCCTGTATTTACATTTCAAGGGAATGATGAGGTATTACTTTGTCACAGTTTATCTCTCAATCCTTTCGTAGGTTGCTTTTAGTGAAACAAAACAATAACTTTAACTTGAGGCCCACATTAAAAGAAGTTTCCATTTCTTTCCCGCTCAAAGCATTAGAACAATATTTATAACGACTTTTAGGATTTTCGGCCGTCAGCTATACTCAGCTAATCAAATAAGTATTCGGATTCTCTCGACAACAAATAATCGCATTTCGGTAGATAGAAATTATGTCGAGGACTTGCACAAAGAAATCTGTGCCGCTCAAGGGCTGATCGTTAACGTAGCAGTAATTTCCCCTCCAATTTGGCAGAACAATGTTTTATCTCTCGAATACCATGACTTTGTCGTGTTGTTTATATCACCCCCGTCATTGATATACGATACGAGAAGAATTAGATCAATTGATAGGACAATTTCGGGGTCAATTGGAGCTCACTTCTCGATGTCTTACCAAACATTTACTGGGCAACAACTGAAGCACAGACGGAATACACGTATTTAATTAGCAATTTAGCTTATTTATATCATCATGTAACGTTGTCATATGCAGATTTGATCTTTGTACAATGGAGACAGGCCCTAATCACGTTGACTTAATGCCAATTTCTTGTCTTCTAGCAACAAATCATTCGACGATAAGTAGCTACGACACTGATAAAAATCCGCTGCACACAATTACGCCATAACGGACCTGATACGTCCACTCACTGCAGAAGCTGGCCGTAATACCTCAAAGTGTATATGGTTAAATAGATCGGATGAGACAACAATTAAAACAGAGTACAAGACAGCAATATCTTACGACCTCGCGTGGTACATCATTAGTAATCCCTCTCTTATTGTCTGAGACGTCGTATTCGAGATCGAAACAAAACAATCATTGGTATCCCTTCAAGGTAGGAGGTATAAGTCAACTTCGTCCCTTGAATGAAAATAAAATCATCACAACCGAAAGCAAATAAACGTGATTCTTTGGTGTGCTTCATCTCAATGAACACAAATAAAACAAGAGATCCATGAATACAAAAACCTTGATGGAAATGAGAAGCTGCTTAAAATTGTATCCTCGTCTTTCCAGTAAAGAACACATTAAACAACCACAGAAGTATTTAGAACACTAGTAATCGCGGTGGCTCCAAATCTTTGAGAAATAAAAATTAAAAAATAAACACTTGTATCTGGGTTTTTGTTCATTCTCACCAAACTAATCAACGATTGAGGTTTCCATAATAATTAGCACAACCCTTTGACGAAAAATCGGCGAGAACCCCAGATCGAGACTTACGTACTTGAATTCAGGTGGCCTCACCCTGAACTTTCTTGGGAGCCCTGGCCGCTGATGATTACATCTTGCTGGCGGTGGTCGTCTTCGTAGGCTCTGACCTGACTGGTGGAGACGAAACTACTGTTCCTGATACATGCGTTACTCCACACTTAACCGGAGAACCGTTTCCAAGCCGACATAACCAATCAGAAAAATGTTTGAAATACAAAGTTGCAAAGAAATGGACTTAAGAAAATTTAAAGAGAAGTCTAGTGTGGCCTCATATGCAACCGTATGTAAAATCATTTCACTCCTGTTACACATAAAAAAAACGAACTCAAGCTTCATTGATAATAAATTAAAAGCACTTTAAAGAACATATACATAACTTAATCTAGACACACAATATGACATTTCTTATGAAGTTGCTGCAAATAAAAAATTCTTTCTCATTATGGTCACCACTTATTTCATTCTGTAATTAACATATAGATGAAAGTAACAAATATTGCAGAATGCCTTTGTTACATGTGTTAAGGCCTGAATGGTTTGGATACAGGCACATTCCTAAGTCTTGGGTCAGAATTCTCCACAGTTTTGTGTGGTATCTCCTTTTCCAAACTGTTTGATTTCCCAGAATTACGCAAAAAGTGACTTCTGCACAACATCGATGTTCACTCCCATTTCCAAATGAAATTTCAATATACTGTTCCCAGGATGTGCATGTATTCGAGGAATACACTCAAGGTTTCTATAGTTCTTCACAGGTTGTTGTAGTATTTGCTGACTTTCATCAGTTCCATCGATGATGTTTCTTGTCTTCCACATAACATTATCACTTCCACAGTAGACTTTCATTTATCTCTTGCAGGTGGTATCTAGTTGAAAAGTAATGTATTACAAGGCATTACAAGCCATCACATTTAAGAAGGCTTACGCTACTTGAGTACTTGACCTCTTATGATATTCCGAAATCGTATGTAACTTAAACACCTCGAGTGCATCCTTCTATTTATTGAAAGGTTTGTTCACAAGATCTCCCAGCTTTTGGAGTTTACCCTTACCCACGTATTTTCCAGCAAACAAGGAGATAAATTTAGGGAAAGTCTCACCAAGGTATTCAGAACATGCAAACCAGGGGTAACTTCACATCCAGCTTAGCTGAAACTTAAGGTCCAACCGGAGGAAGTTTATAGTAATTTGTGGACACCCAAAGGTTTTGTAATATAATTATAGTACTTCTTATCTGCTGGTGAAGATGCAATGTTCACATACAGACATGTTCCTTGGATAGGGCTCATAGTTTCAGACGTCTGATTTATTTTAGCTTGTAGTTAAGTTACTGAAGCAGCTTCCATCTTGGTTTTGTTAACCACAGATTCTCTCACAGTTATAGTTTCTGCATTACAAAAAAGTTCACGGTTTCTGTTTCTGTATCAGCTCCTTTTCATGACTTCACCACAAACTTTCCCACTAAAGTCTGACTTCTTTTCATCCTGTTCGTAACAAACACAGCATTAATATGGAACATTGCAAATATTTACACCTATTCAATGGGTTTTCGTCGGTGAACAAAACATATAGCCCCACTGACCTCCCTTTCCTATCAGATATTGGTAACTTCGTACTTTAAAACAACACAAAAAAAATGTACCAGTTTAAAATTGTGTTTAATATTTCAGTGTTGTTTGTTAATAAATTTATTAAATATATCAGTGTAAGTACAATTTAGACCAATGTTAACCAACAGTTTTAAGCGTATTGTGTCAAACGGTTTGCTTATGTCAGCGTGTATTTGTCAAACAGCAGTTTCCAACTTAATTTCGTTAACCACCGTCACTATGATGCTTAAGTATGTCGGTTACAGTTTCGAGTACTGGACTACGCTATTGATTTCTTTATTTGATTTGAGACTTACGTCCTAAATAAACAGTTAGCTTCTTAGGCGGAGTCTCTTACAATCGTAGTATCGGAACCACGCTCGGATTTCTAGCCGAGGTGGAAGACCCCAACGCGGGACCACGCACCCAAAGGCAAGTATGTTAGTCACTTGACCAGACTGGGTCATTACTATTTTTCAAGGTGGTTACCTATATATATATATACAGGGTGGTAAGGTTACGGACCGACAAACTTCGGGAGGTGATAGTACAGTGAAAAATAAAGAAAAAAAGCCCAGACAACAGGTGGGAAATTCCGAGGCGTTACGGAGCTACAGCCAGCCGAAAGCGTGGGAAAATGAACTTCAGAGCGGATTATTGCGAAGACGAGAAATCGGAGAGTAGGCGGTTGAGAGTAAATTAGAGGAAGTCACACCCGGGCTATCCAAAAATGCATATTGGAAAATCCTACAAGCAGGGCGCAAGGGATTCCCCAAAGGAAGTAGGGGATTCCCAGAAAGTCTTCCAAGTAAAGATGGGTCGAAAGGACCACAAATGGGATGAGTTGTCAACAGGTAACAATAATTCATTGCCGGCACATCGATATCTCAACGAGAATTAATGTTATGACCATTTTTATAAAATAATGCGTGGTTGCATATTGGACAGGGGTGATAATTAAAGACAGTCAACGAGCGTTTTGCTTATTTATTAACAATGAGAGAGGCTAGGAGAATCCAGTCGGATGGTGGTGAGTACGCATCTCAACAGCCGCAGTGTAGTAAAAAAAAAGACGTCCTCGTTGGTCGAGTGGTCAGTGCTATCAGGCGTCCGTGATGTCACAGCAGTCTTGCATTGAAACCCGCCTGGAAAAGAATCAGGTGTATGATTAAAGCGTAACAGCATGCAAAGGATGGACGGAGAGTATTAGTTAATGAAGAGGCACGTTAGGCTGGTTAGTAGAAAGAACGCAATGTAATAGAGCAGCCAAAGAAGGATGACATGGAAGAGAGAAAACAAACACGCCAGTGTACGACACATCAGGTGTTAACAGATGCAAGGCAAAAAGTAAGTTTTCCGTACGGTGTCACAAGCTTAAATAGTTCAATCTGTCTATTCTACACAAGCAAACAAAATGCGTGCAAGAGAATAATGAATCCGAGCTGAGTGGGAACGTCCGAACATGTACCTATTGCAATGCAAAATGAACCAGAGTAGAATACTCGAAAAAAGTATTTGTACATTCTAGCAACTCTGATTTTGAACTCGACTATGGGACTTTGGATGTTTTGCTTGCTAGTTTGTACAAACGCTGTATTGTGTATTCTCCAATGTATGAGTATTGACGCTCGTTAGCCTGTGTCACCCACCAGTGGTATTTTGGTCAAAAGGGCGGATTTTACTGCGATTGCAACTCTGTCCGTTGCACGAGTGTAAACGGAGAGGATCAGATTATAGTTGAAAATGCCGAATTTGTCATTAGGACGTTATTTGTATGTGATGGAGTATCAATGCCAAATCATAGTCTCATCACCTAGCCGTAATTAAAGACTGTGGTCGCTACCCTCCTCTCCCCTGATTATGCTTTAGATTGATTGATGTATCGTAGTTTATGTACTAGAATTGCCTATACCCATCCACATTTCTGTATAGGTCCTGAAATCCGCTCCAACGTGAAGCAGACCAAATACAATTCACTCCTGGGGTCTCGTGCTTGACTGAATTGTTATACGAATTATAAACGAGCTGGTGCGCATGTAAGGACGAGACCTACAATATGTGGTCAAGTTGGCTCCGAACGACTGCTTTCAGGAGACCCGGACGGAAGTTGAACTCGTGACCGGGACACGAAGTACACACACTAACCTATAGGTCAGTTCGAGTCACTGTGATCGTTAATGAATTCCAACACCCCTAACTTCTTTTTGTATGATATTGCCAAGTGTTTCTTCCAACAACATACTGAGCTACACATTGCTACATACACTCACTACATTCTCCCATTGCTGCGGACGGCAATGGCCACAACTCCAGCTACAAAGTTACTCCTGGATGTTTACTACACAGCTAGAATTCGTCATGCCCGTTAACGCATTTTTTCTAGTGTAGAATAGACAGATTGAACTATTTAAGCTTGTGACACCGTATGGAAAACTTACTTTTTGCCTTGCATCGGTTGACACCTGATGTGTCGTATACTGGCGTGTTTGTTTTCTCTCTTCCATGTCATCCTTCTTTGGCTGCTCTATTACATTGCGTTCTTTCTACTAACCAGCCTAACGTGCCTCTTCATTAACTAATACTCTCCGTCCATCCTTTGCATGCTGTTACGCTTTAATCATACACCTGATTCTTTTCCAGGCGGGTTTCAATGCAAGACTGCTGTGACATCACGGACGCCTGATAGCACTGACCACTCGACCAACGAGGACGTCTTTTTTTTTACTACACTGCGGCTGTTGAGATGCGTACTCACCACCATCCGACTGGATTCTCCTAGCCTCTCTCATTGTTAATAAATAAGCAAAACGCTCGTTGACTGTCTTTAATTATCACCCCTGTCCAATATGCAACCACGCATTATTTTATAAAAATGGTCATAACATTAATTCTCGTTGAGATATCGATGTGCCGGCAATGAATTATTGTTACCTGTTGACAACTCATCCCATTTGTGGTCCTTTCGACCCATCTTTACTTGGAAGACTTTCTGGGAATCCCCTACTTCCTTTGGGGAATCCCTTGCGCCCTGCTTGTAGGATTTTCCAATATGCATTTTTGGATAGCCCGGGTGTGACTTCCTCTAATTTACTCTCAACCGCCTACTCTCCGATTTCTCGTCTTCGCAATAATCCGCTCTGAAGTTCATTTTCCCACGCTTTCGGCTGGCTGTAGCTCCGTAACGCCTCGGAATTTCCCACCTGTTGTCTGGGCTTTTTTTCTTTATTTTTCACTGTACTATCACCTCCCGAAGTTTGTCGGTCCGTAACCTTACCACCCTGTATATATATATGGCCCTGGTAGCCAGGTTGCAATTTTGGAAAATATCCAGATATAAACTTTTCCGTCAAGTTACTCCATCAGAGACTCAAATGTAATTTCATTTGTCCTAAAAAGCTGCAATTCGGCAAGCTTCCTCACTGCCTCAATAACAATAAAATTGGAAATTGATAGGTCTGTGAAAACGCCTGGCGCTGACAGACTGGAAAGCTAGTTGAATAAAAATTAAAACTTTTTCATTGAATGAATGGCAAACATAACTTGAGTTTACTCAGACATTACACAATCGCAGGGTGAGTTAATTCTAATATTGCCTGAACGACAACGGCTTCCCTTATTGACATTTCAATCTGCTTAATCGGCCATGAAACATTTTTTCTGTAATCATATTCTGATATTCGAGTGTGACAAGGGAAAACGTGGGTAAAGCAGTTAGTGAACATGTTTTAAAACTCATCTGAGATGAGTCTCCCGTAAGCTTATAATTATAATGTACTTTACGCTGTTATTTTGTTCTTTACCCTATTATTTTGTGCTTTGGCGTATTTTCTTTCACCCTGTCCTTAGTCCCTATCCCTAATTAAGCAACTTGGACTTTTCTCTGTAGTGTCAACTAATAAATAAATAGTTTCCACAAAACAAAAGTGAGAACAAAATTTGGGTATTTCTCAACCGTAATCTGTAGACTCACATTTGTTAATTCTCTGATTCATTATGGGGGAAGAGAGAAGTTGTTAGCTGTTTCCTTCCAGTGACTTCGAAGGAAACTATTCTCTGCTCGTGTATTATCTCAAGATGATTTTATTCAGTGTTCATGAAGCAGCAGACTATCAGAGAATATTTACAGTGCGTGTAAGGTAAGCTTTTGGAACACACTTAGAAGAAGAGGAAGGCTTCTGCAAGCAGATGAGCAGATAGTCAAACAAACTTCATAAAGAAGTTTTGTTTTCTTCTTAAAGAAATAAAAACAAATCTGACTTTTTTGATGTAACAATTGACATAATTAGAACCTAAGTAACTGTTCGTATGACTGTGTCAACCAACGAACGACGTTGCTGTTAGAACTACTAATACAAGCACAATGAGTTTTAAACTAGTAGTAGCAACAACATAATTATATAAAAAAGATGACGTACTCGTATTGTTTTCTTCAGCAGAGAAGAAAAGCAAAACATGAACTAAATAAATTTGCTATGTCAAAAAGCATACCGACAAGAGTTTTAATTTGTAAAGGACATTTAAAACACAAAACTGGTTTTAGGAATGTGTTGCACGACCCACTTCTTTTCAGTTCAGTAATTCTGCAATCACAAGGAAGGGGAGGGGTATCCTATATGGATGGAAGTATTATATATCATTGTTTCCACAGCGTTCCTAAGCACGAATTAGAGAGAACAATGTTACGTCCATGTATGGAATGTTTTACATTCCAACTAATTCTTCTCTTCGTTAGTGTATATGAGGGAAAGTGCTTGATGTACATTACCTTCCAGAACAATGGATCTAGCTTGTGTCCCGGGATGGCTCTGGTACAGCATGTTCACCTAAAGCAATGATTTATCCAAAAAATTCAAATTATAGGGCAATGTAAGATTTAAATTCGGAAGGTGTGTTCGTAAAATAATACGCTTCGTTCTCATCTGTCTAGAAAAGTATTTATTACACGCTTTATATTAACTTTCTCTGTAATCATCTCTGGTACAAATCTTGTAATTGATTTTTAACTCACTTTCCATCATCCGATTTCTTTGAAAAGCGTGGGTGCTCTTGCTTACCTTATCATAATATCTAAGAGCACCCACACTTTTATTTTCCGATTCTTAAATTTATTACTTTTTAGTCCATCTTAAAAAAAAACATTAAAAATCCTTTTTTAATTATTTTTTTCAATTCCGAGGGGCAGCTTGCGTACCAACCGACAGTTATGACGTTGTGGAATTAAAGACAATGGTAGTTCATGGGGGGCATTGTCCCCCAATCATTTCAGAATGACTTTAAATGTTTCATTCTAAACGATAGCTTTTATTTAAAGTAATTGCCTCCCCCCCCCCAAGTTTCTCTACCCTAAATCCGCCCATGTGGTAGCTTCATGGTCAAATTCACAAAAGTTGTTAATTTCGAAACTGAATTGATGTCAACCGTTTGTGCCTGAAGATTCGTTTGAACTCAGCTTGTCGCAGAAAATATAAATCGAAACGAAATCAGTATTGGTCGTTTGTGCCAGATTGTAACATAAAGAAGTTTCTTTGTGTTCAACTCGTCGCAATGTACACTTCTGGACAGATCGGAAGTCGGAACCGTAGTTCTCAGACTTGTTCAGATCAAAGCTGAAACCGGGTAACTTTTGGTGACTCGGTCTGACCCGAACTAGGTGACCCGGTTCGAAACTAGACCCGGTCTGGGAAACATAATGAACTTCGAATTTTGGTGTCGTATTTTTCGTGCTCCAAGGGGTGGTGTCTCCCGTCCTGGTTATCTCTGACAGAAACACTGTTCAAACGCAAGGAAATAATTAAAAACTCTGTTCTGTTCTCGTATTACCCAGTCTAAATCGGGTCAGACCGGATCTGAAACCTAGAGCCGGTCCCAAACTTGACTCGTTTCAGCTCAGGTCCAGATCATTGGTTTTCATTTCCTCTGTACAACGTATTCAAAAGTCAGGAAAACATGTTAAGGAGTACATACAACTGCCATTTTAAGGGTACCGATAATGCAAAGGAGACCCATACTGGTTAGTTGGTAAAGAAAAGCGTATGAATACGTTGTGTGCTTTTACAGCGAAGTGGTAAATTTTCTTTGGCATTTTAAATTTTTTTCTCGAAAGCTCTTACATTTGAAGAAACATCTGAAAATCGGAGGAAGAAGAGGACCGACTATTGAGTAATTTAATAAAGTGCATAGTTTCTTCCAACGTAGAACTAAAAGAGTGAGAGAAAACGATGCGATTCTTTTCAGCTTCATAATATTTTAGGAGGTATGTGGAGTATGTCTACATGTGTTCCATTTAACAAAACAAGGGAGAAAAAGAAAGATTTATATTCCGTAGAATTCTCCAAATCTTAATGCTCTTCTAGGGTACATTAAATTATTTTATTAGCTTGCTCTATAACTACCAATCAGAGGAACTTTTATCTCACAGCCTGAGGTTGTCTTATTTCTTGTTTGGATAAATTTTGTTTCTCTTTCTGGCCTCCTTAAGCTTCTTAATATTTAACTATAGTGACAGTCAGTCTTGTTCAGTAAGGAAGATTATGCGTACTAAAACAGTGTTTCAATCTCTCAATTTGGTTTATAAATATTCTGTTTGTCTCCAGAATGTTCTGAGCCTGGACTAGGCGCAGTCCTGAAATCTAGCTATGGTAGAGGCAAGTTATTTCGTCAGACCATTTTAGTGTTGAATGGCATCACATACTAGTATGTTCTCCCGCATTCTGCCTAGGATTACAACCTGAGTGCAGTTCGGTATCCCGTTAATAATATGTTCTGTTCGATTAGAATAAAAGCAAACCCAAAACTCTGGATAGAGTATTCTTTCAATTTAACTGAGGATACCTTAAAATTTCTTGTACTGACTTTATTAATAATAGAGCCTATGCCTATTTCCAATAAAATTAACTTATGAAGATAATCTGTATTGAATATTTGACGAGAAATGTTTCTGGACCGAACTCTTCTGATACACTACAAACTGCAGTGTAGATGAACTGCGTCGCTTTTCGGCCCATAAAAGCGTCACGCGAGTTTGCTTGTGAACTCAAATGTTAGTCTGGTTGTATTTTCCTCTTTCTTGTATTTATTACACAAAGCTTCAGTGTAAAACAGTATTTCTGGTGTACCTGAAACATTTTATGTAGTTAAATTATTCACAGATTTTCTTTCCCTTGGGGATGGCAACACTGGATTTATAGTCCTTTTTCAGCGTTTTCTGTCCATTTTGATATCAGAATTTGACCACCTAAGTGTCAACACCGTTAATAATATACTTTGTCTGTTGCACGCAAGCGACCAACCAAGCACATAGAAAAAAGCCCCTAGATTGAAAGAGGTATCTCCTAAGCTACACATACTTCTATATATCGGTATGGAGACCACCCAGATCATCTTGCTAGCTTAAAAAAATCAATAAAAAAATGAACCCTGTTTTATCGTATAATGTGTCTCCGTCTTGTAATAAGTCAAGTTTGAAAACTGTACCTCCTCTCCGCCCCTGTTTCCCGAAAGAAGGCGCCAAACCCTTTCTCTGTTGTTCACATATCGCCCCCTGAGTATTCGGAAATATTTAAAAAGAAACAGGCTTTTGTTTTTTGAGGTGGGAGGTTTTTCTTTTTTATTTGTCTTCCCGTAGTGGAAGTTGTTATAAATTTATGAGATATTTCCTCTGGTGTGGTGTTTCAGTCAAAATAGCCATTAACAAAATATCCATCATCAGGGGGGCATTGAGAGACTTTTTTTCATTCTTCTTTTGTTTAGTATCGCTGTAAAACCTGTTACAGGTTATTTTCTGTTGGAATAGTGCTTTTAGCCTCTATGGGAGAAAACATTTATTTATGGTTTTGATTCGGCAAAAGGTACAGTTCTGTATTTGTTGGATTTTCAGCCATCAATTGTATATGTTTCAGCTCATTTTATTGTAGATTACGTGTATAACGGCCAGAAACTAAAGGGGGACATTTTCCCTGTTCAGTTGTCTGGATACAAATAGGAAACCAAAGTAGTGGGATCCTGATGCGTCATGATCATAGTCAGGGATATTTGTTCAAGGAAATTAGTGAACCAGAAGTTTTGATTATCTTATTTGAAATATACATACATAAAATATGTAGAATGACGCCAACAGTTACTGTACTTATTGTTAGAAATAGGAATTCTAAGAGACATTGTACCGCCAAGACCCACCTCCCCAATATGTCACTGCCTACGGCTCCGCCTGAGGGAAAGTACTATTTTATAACATTATTTCAATCATTTATCCCAGAAAAAGTTTCGATTTATACTCTCGATCCCAGAGGAATTTATACTCTTGGACATCTGTATAGTAGATGTTTGTTTTCTTTAATTACTAATAATGTTTTAATTAGTTTTATACATAAATATGAAGAGAAGCATATTCATATTCATTGCAACGCGATGTTGATATAGTACACTTGTAATACCTAGGTAGTTTATCTCGTATCATTAAGATCAACAAATACACCTACCTGTTCCTACAATTGAAGAGTTGACTTTTATTGAATTCATTTGTTCTTACGTATAGTGTAAGATTCTTGAGGTGGTTGCAAGCCCGTAAGGCGCTTCCTACACAGTTCTAATTTTCATTATACAAGATGAGATGCAATATGGTCCCCCTTGTACCCAATAGGTGTTACCTATTGTAGTGCATGATCTCTTTCGTGGGGATCCATACAGTGATGCCAGCCCCGTTAGAACAAAAACGCCATGTGTATGCTCAACTAGCCCTGTCCATTGCAACAGTCTACCGCGCTGAAAGTGAGCAACCAATCTATGCGCATAAGAACTCAGTATTCCGCATCTTCCGGCATCAAGTGCTACCCAGCTATCAAGGTTCAAGACTGTGTGCTCTTCAGTGCTACAGCTACATTGAGATTATGAGACTTAAGACTGTGATATTCGTGGAAGACTGGATCACTCATAATCTCCACACATACGATGTACCTATTTCGCCTTTTTTATGGTGCTGTTGAAAAGCTATCGGTTGTTCCATTCAGTTCTAATTTCAAATAGAGTAATGTTACAAATAATGCTTCTGACAATGAAAATGTTATTGAGAAACTTGAAGCAACCGCGAACAAAATTAGCGAAACTATTGTCCGTTTTTCAAGAGATTTTACGCGCCGTTATGCTTTAAACTGATATCAAGATATTCGTTGTGAAAGCCTTAAGCAATCATTGGTGGCATTCAGAGCGGTGAGGACTCACTGAGGGATCACTGAATTTGTACTTTGAATGCCACTTCTCACTTCCGGCTCACAGTGAGCCGATGCCATCTTTGTGAGCAAAGATTTTCGCGCTCACTTGTGAGCCGGATCTCCCGGAAGTGCGGTTAGTGCAACTGCAATCTGGCTTCCGGCGGAGAGTAATATAGTATAACCTACGAGTTTAATCATAAATATTACCAAATAACAACAAGCCATGAGGTGCACTTGCAGCTTCTGTCTGGTAAGATGTTAGACCTACATGTTAGCGCTTTAAACGATATTTATATCGAACAAATGCTGTGTTAGAGGTACATATTAGCTGTGTGTTTTCTTGCTTCACTGCGAGATGAAAGAGTTGAACTTCTTGAATCAGAACATAAAACGGATAAACTTATTCCGTACAGATTAAATTCTTAAGCTGTTTTCGAACGTTATAATATTCAATAGCCAGGTTTGTAGTCACGTGTTTCCGCGCTCAAATTGGGATCTTAAAATACAAAGTATTTTTATTATAAACTTTGGTTGTAAGTTACAGCAGTTACAGACGAAGTCTCCTATTTAGTGGTCTTACCAATTGCCATGTAAGACCACATTCGTATTTAATCCGTCGTCGATAAAAAACGATAACATATGTCTGACAACTTCCCGACGTGCCATATTTACTACTCTTTGTGCTATGCGATATCCAATTGTTCGTGGAACTTCAACCATACGCTTTATAAAATTCAACTGTTTATTGAGCATAAACGAAATTAGGCATCCGAAGGATCCGCTGTGAGCGCTCACTCACTGGAGATCACTCTCACTGAGTCGCTCACTGTGCTGAATGAAGCCATTAATTGAGAATAACTAGAACAGCAAATGTTCCACAATGAAACCACGAAGATTTTCACGCGTATTTACTGACCGGGCTCAAATTTATTTTCAGTCTTATATGTTTTTATAACCGTTAATTTCTCCTAAATGTATGGTGGTCCGCGGCTGGCACGTTGGAAAACATAATATAGACTATCGTTTGTAAAGTTGTGCTCTTAAACGAATAAAAAATGATGAAATGTAAATAATGAAAAGGTTAGAACACGTACAGGGTAAAGAAAGTAACCTTTCGTATTCCTAAATTCTCTTTGATATAGCCACTGAAAGTGAAATATATGAGGCAATGTCAGTCTTCTCTCTGTGTGTGTCTGTTTCGGAGTGTCCTCATTCCCCGTCAGCGAACGACTGGAAGCTTTACAGCGAAACATTCAATTTTCAGCAGTGTCTAACATTAGCTATACGCCAGCGACCATAATCTCGCTTAAAACTTCCGTCTGGATGGTGGTCGTTTAAACTGAGGAACTCCTTCGATGTACTTCGTTCCCCAAGGGTCTATAAAAGAAATGCACGTAAAGACAGAAATGATGCCATTGCACTCTTGTACCATAATGCAACCTCTTTCTTGTTTCCCCTTTTTAAATTGAAGTAAGAAGAGCTTCCGCCACACACGTAAGAGAGATCACTAGCCTTATTCTGTCATTGTATTTAATTGGAATGCCATTGAAATTTTACAGTAAAATCGTTCATGAATAAAGGACAAAAGAGAAAATAAACTCATCTTATTAATACCTATGCTACAGTTCCTGCTATTATTAACAATATCTTATAGTTTCCGCAGACTGGGCTTCGTCTATTTATTTTTTTCGCCACCATATTCTTGCGCCTAGCTTTATGACGCTACTGTTCTACGTAGTCTCCAGATCATTGGTGATTTCAAAGACTGATGAGAAGCAAAACTAACTTTTTTTTATTTTTTATTTCTAATAAAAGGTTCTAGAGGCTGTTGTGTGGCACATATGCACTGATAACCATTCAGCGACTGCTGTTGTTCATTTATCTTTCAAACACCATGGACGAGCTTTGCTTTCCGGCCGGTGAACACTTGAGCTCACTACAAGCGTAAACTTGATACGTAATTTTACCATACAGATACACATCTTTCCGTAAACTTTACAATTCGAGATCCATGCGTAACTGGAAGAGTAGAGTTCTCAACTGCAAGAGCAGCGAATGCATATCGTATGAAGTACTAACTATTTAGGAAAATACTGTCTACTATTACAATGCAAATGCGGTATGTAAAGACAATTGTGCAGCATTTCACGAGTATAGAATATTATTTGATGGTTTACACAGTTAAACGCTTAGAGTACAGTGTTTCTGTGGGATAGTGATGATAAAAATCTTTGGATGGTATGTTATTTGAGACGGGGATGACAGTAGGATTACATTTGTTTAAGTTTTGACTCATTATGTAACTACTGAGATATTATTTATAATGCATAAGAAATTAAAAAGGATGGTTTCAATGACAAGCGAAGTTAGTAATATTAAAATATTGTTGATATATCACAACACACTGATTAACAAAGTCATAAAATAATTAGTTGATAGTTTCAGCAAATACATTTCATAGTAATATCTGTCGGGCATAGTTTATTTATACACAGTCCGACAATTAAGTAATGAGACTGATTTTATTCTGACAAAGCAGAGAATGCAAAATAGAAACCAATATGTGAGTTCGAGAGAGTAATCCTTCATCTACGACCTGGCAACACCGCATGGTCCCGCGTGAAGCACAACGGGAAATATGACGTCAGTACCAGCAGTAAGTGAAAGGCCTTTGTCACGCCAGCGTCATAGAGCAGAGGGCGAATATCAAGTTCTGTTTCAAACTCGGGAAAAGTGGCACAGAAACTGTTGAGTTGATGCGGAGAGTGTATGGTGATACTTGTTTGTCTCGTGCACAGATATTTAGATGGTATGAACGTTTTAAAAGTGGTGTGGAATCGATTGACGATGAACCTCGGCCGGGTCGTCCAATTTCTGTTCGTAACGAGGAACTGATTGAAAAGGTTCGTGAACGTGTGCAAGAAGATCGTTGTGTGACTGTGAGAATGATGGAAGGTGACTTTGGTGTTAACAGGGAGACAATTCGTAAGATCTTAGTGGAAGATTTAGGCAAGAAGAGGGTCGCAGCGCGGTTTGTGCCACACTCATTATCTGATGAACAGAAACAAGCGCGTGTTGATTACGCCCGTGACATCATTGCAACTGCCCGTAGGAAGAAAAATTTCCTTCTGTCCATTGTTGCAGAAGACGAATGTTGGTGTTTTCGTTATGATCCAGCTACTAAACGTCAGAGTGACGAATGGAAGTCTGCAGATTCTCCAAAAGGAAAGAAACCATCTCCAAAAGTCAAAAGTGAAGACAATGCTCATTTGTTTCTACGACAGTAAGGGTATCATTCATCATGAATTTGTACCAGAAGGTCACACAGTTAATGCTCAGTTTTATTTAGGTGTTTTGGAGCGTTTGTTGAAGAGAATACGTCGTGTTCGGCCTGAATACTCAACCCCAGGTAGCTGGTTCCTTCTCCATGACAACGCTCCAGCTTACCGAGCAGTGTTGCGGAATATTTGGCCACAAAACAAGTGTGTGTGCTGAATCATCCCCCCTACTCACCAGATATGTCCCCCTGTGACTATTTCCTGTTCCCTAAGCTGAAGTTGCCATTGAAAGGACGACTTTTCGACAGGGTTGAAGACATCCAAGCAGCTGTGACAGCGGCATTACGGGCCATACCACAAACTGAGTTGCAGAAGTCATTCCACTCCTTGTGTGATCGTGCCACTCGTTGTATTGATGCAGGAGGGATGTACTTCGAATAATAAACAGGTATTATTCAATTAGTTTTGTTTGTTTCGTCAGAATAAAATCAGTCTCATTACTTAATTGTCGGACTGTGTATATTCCCGCAGGCTAGTGTTTCTTTCCAACAAATCTCTCCGTTTGTGTATATTTATACATGTACAGGGGAGCGGAGTACTTTATTTCTTGAGAAGAATGTGAAGACTATATTCCATCTCTTATTACTATCTATAAGAACTTTCCAGGCGTATTTCTCATGCTGTGTATAGGTCATTTTATTGAAGAAGCACTAGGATAGAATCTGTAGGGACTGCTATCACATGATAAATTAGTACGATCATTTGCGAAAGTGTGTATCAGTAGTAGTTTGGATATTCCATGGAAATAAACGTAATACAGCTTCTTTCAACAAAGGATTATAGTTAGAAAGAACAATGCAGACAAATACATAAAACTTAAAAGCTCAGGGAACTTTTAATTAAATTGCAGGGATTAGAACTCAGGGCCTCTCAGACCGACCTGACTTAAATAAAAATTAAAAAAAAAGATAATAATGCCACAGTGCAACAATATGGACGTCTGACAATCGAAGAAAAAATTGATAAAACATCAAAGGCTTAGCAACACGTGGAATCATTCATTTGAAAATATCATCAAGGATCGATCGAAATTTTAAATATACTGAAAAGGAAAGTTAACATGAGACGAAGTCAGAAGCTATTGGGTTCGTGCGAATGAAATGTTCGCCCTAGGTGCGTCATGTTTAAAGGCAAAAAAAAAGAAAAAAGAAAACTACATTACCTGGTTAATCAAAGCAGTCACCGTCTGCAGCCACACACTGTTGCCAACAATTGGATTCCGTGGCGAAAGAAGTCTGAAGTCTGTGAAGAAATCCTCAATTGCCTGTTGCACGACCTGATCATCAGGGAAGGCCTTCCCTGCCAAGAACTGATCAAGATGCCGGAATATGTGGTAGTCAGTGGCAAAAAGATTGGAGAATACGGCGGGTGAAGAAGGGTTTCATACTGCAACTCATGGAGAGTTTGTACCGTTGTTTGCGCGACATATGGGCGGGCATATCATGCAACATAGGGGCACCATGTCTGTTGATCATTGCTGGATGGATGCTTGAGGACAAGTTTGCGGTCCATTTCATGGAGTTCAGCACTGTAACGATCTGCAGTGATGGTTTCAACTCCCTGAGAAAGACATGATGGATCACTCCCACCATACCTCCAGCAAAACCTTCCGTGGGTGGAGAGGTGGTTTAGGACACCGTCGTATACTTTGATCATGATCTAACCATTGTCCTGATCGTTTACGATTGTCATAGCAGATCCATTTTTCATCTGAAGTGACAATCCGATGCAGGAAACCTTCCCGCTTATTCCTTCCACTCATAGAGAACTGCACACCTCCAGACGGCGATTCTTATTGTCCGGTGTCAACTCATGAGTCCAACTTTTTCACCTTACCGATCGTACAGAGCCGCCGTATGGTGTATACCTAAGTCGTCTGCAGTGACACGAACACTTCCGAGGGTCCGCTTCCACGGTGTTCTTGAGCAGCTCATACGAACATGATGTTGGTCGGTGCCCACGGGGCTTATTTTGCAATGTTGTGTCACCGGAACGAAATTCGATAAACCAACGACGAATGGTGTGTTCATTCGCCATTGCTTTACCAAATGCACTGTTAATGTTCTTTTTTCTTGCTGTGTGAAATGCCCCAGTTTGAAATAAAGACAAATCACTCGCAGGTGTGTGTTCTCCATGGTGCACTTTCATACGACTCTGTTCAACAACATTCTGCCTTCTGACTCTGGGGACCTCGGCCTTTTTTGCTGGACGTATACAGAGTATGTGACCTCAGTCAGTCCCCGTGTTGCTGAGGTGCGTTTCCCACCAGGCGTCAAAGCGGTCATTTCATTCGCACCAACCCAATGGTATATGCTATGACACTTTGCTAATATTCTTAAGTAAAAATAGTTTATTAAAAAAAAGGAAGAAAAGGACGAAAGTTCGCCACATAGTTTCCTGCTCGCAATCAAGCAATTCTCGCTGTCATAAAGGAAATAATTGCCGTATAATTAAATTGAAAGCAGGGACTATGATACCCTCCTCTTCCCAGCAAATGAAGTTGAAAATTGTGTGTTTGACTGATAGTACAAATTTACAAAGCTATACCTCTAATTTCATTGCTCCCTCTCCAAAGAATTCAGCCTAGAAATTATAATGTGGGAATTAGTATAATTAAAGAACTTTCCAGTTTCAAAACAACCTTATTATTCAATCTTTTTCTCTTTGTACTTTTTAAACTTCTGTTGATAGAATGTGTGTAACTCAAACAATCTGCAGATGGTGTAACGTAGAAAATCCTTGGAAAACCTCAGACAGTGTCACTCGAATCTGCGTGACTCTCCAATGTCGATCTGAAGTTGGAGGTAGTAAGCACTAGACCACAGGGTGATTAGTACCGTCTCGTCTTGATTAATTTGTCCGTGAAACAACAACGGATAGTCCCTGTTTTAATTGAAGGTGCCATCCGTACATTCGCATGACGTGACAGAAGAGAAGCTTAGAAAAACCAGTCCTGGGATTCGATCCCGGTACTGCTCGATTTATATGGTTAAACAAAATAGGGTGAGCCAGACACAATCACCTTCAGAAATAAACCAGGTGACTACCATATCACTTCTGGCCCTTCTGTATATACAAAGAACAGAACCGTTTCTTTTATCTTGCAAGTAAACTAATATAAAAGATTTTAATGTACTGTGAAAGTAAAATTATAAAGTACATAGATTAGCATGGCTGTAAATGTTGAACTTCAGCAAATTACATTCTTTTTTAATTCAGTATTTTTTTTACATTATTAGGATTGTACAGTAGAAAATAAATTATATGAGAGAAATTGTAACTGTTGTAGTTGATCTGCAACTCCTGACTTTTGCAATAATTATCGTGGTCCATTTTTTTTCTCGAAATTATGCTTTGCTTGTCTGTGTTTATTGAGACTTTTCCATGATGTAGAGCACATAATTTAATTTTGTGGCAAAAGGTTTGGAATCTAGTTGTATACGAAGTGTATACTCAAGTCCTTAAATGAGTTTGGACAGCGCTCGAAAGCTAATCAAACTAAGTAACATATTACATAAGAGGAAAGCAAGCGTTGTGTGTCTAATAGAATTTGAGGATTTGTGCCTTAAAGCGAATACCTTGTTTCATTCACCCCGACAGTTTCCGTTCACGGCGAAGGATATAGAAACTCTTTTTCTGATGAAGAGGAAACCGTTCTAGAGACAAATAGTTGAAGTAGTCAGTGTGTATAAAGAGGGGGAAGTACGGAGCCATTCCACTCATTGCTTGCTGAGAGCATTCATTCTTCACCGACGAAACATGACAGGACCACACATAGAATCTCCCGGATACATCATAAGCCATATTGATTGCTCATGACTTTCCCAAAAGCAGTTGTAAACGTCAAACAATTAATCCACATTTCGATTACCGCGTTTAACATTGAAAAGAAAAGAAAAAGGAAAAATCGCGAACATGAACGAACTGTAATTATTTTGAGATTGAATAATTATTTTTGGACCCTTGATACGTTACTGACCCATTTCATTATTCTACAGTTACACGAACATGAAATTTAGTTTTTTAAAAAAAGAAACCTAAACAACTAACGAGTACACGCTTTCAATTCAATGATAAAATTAATTGAATGAATTTAATAATACTTTTGTGAGAACAATGACGAAAGCGCGTAAAATTACGAACATACCGGTACTCTGTAGTTTTGAATTAATCATCCAGGCTACGCGCTAGCATTTCAAATTTTACCCAGCAAACATTATGATCCTCAGATTCTTTCTGATGTGGGGCTGTCTGAACACGGTTTGAAAAGTCCACAGAAAATTATGGTGAAACTTCATAATACAGTCACTAATAGCAGTAACAAGTGTTATACACGGTGTGTCAGAAATGTTGGTCTTTAGGGATGAATTCCACACATCAAAACAAAGCTCCTTTAACGTTAAAGTCACGTCATATCGACAAATAATGACAACTATAGCCGTACAGTCAGTATCAAAAGTTCGCACCTAGTAGTAAAATTTCTCCTCTGAATAACATTGGAATCGAGAGACGGTTTCCTATAACTTATTATGATTATGCGATTTTCTGTGGAGAACTGCACTCCAATTGGTCTATCAATTGCAATGTTATTTGGAGAAGGAATTGTACGACTGGGTACAAACTTTAGGCTCTGATTGTACATTTTAAATATCTAACGAATATCGGTTCTATGTTTGCATCATGTTGTATTTGTTGGATTTAGAAAGCGTACTGATCGGCCATTTTCTTTAGTATACAGTCGGTGATTGGAACAATAGCAAGGGTTACTTCTAACATTTTGCGCCACTTTTTTTATTGGTGAGGGGCAAAGTTTAAATATGACAGAAGACTATATTAAGAAGAGTTTGTCCATATAATAAACAAGTTTCATGTTTGTTTATTTTATTAACTCTATCTTATTAACCTTCCTTGTGCAGTGCCACGTTATATTACACCATAGTAGAGACCATAAATACATTTAAAAGAACAAGTTGGAATGGATTAATACAGTAATACATTGTTTCTTCGTATTTACATTTTTTGTTAAAAAATGTATGTTTGTGCTTCGTCGACTAAGGTAAGTGGAAGCTGTACAGTTCATATAGACGTGGTTCTCGACAGATTATTTAGCCAACGAAATATTTTTCTTCCTTTTTGCTTAATTTGTTTTCGGTGTAGTACGGTATGGTTTATCTGGTGCCAAAAATAACATTCACTTCGTATTATAGGAAAAAAAAAAAAGTAAGCAGCATCGCGGAGACTGGTGTATGCAGGGGAGTCTCAGCTGCCGAGATATCATGAAAAAATAAACACCACAGGGCAATATGCGCTCCAAATATTAAGAAAAAAGAAATCCGAGGGAAATTGAAATTTATTTTCTTTTTCTTGTTCCATTGCTGCACGCGTTTTATGTTCAATCAGATTTTGGTGCTTTATTAGTTTATCCTGTTTCAGGAAAACGTTGTTCGTCACCAACTCTCCGACCATCACTTTAATAAAGATAAGTCACTATTCAAAATGTACTTCTACCAAAACTACGGCATCCTGACTTGAGATTTTTTAAAAGTTTTTCCTAAGTCACACCAGACAAATACCGGCATAGTACTTTTAAACAAGAGCCTGGCCAGCTTGCTTCCCAGATTCGCACATTCTTTCCCGAACCCAAGTTATGATAAATACTGTAGATCTCTCTCAGACCAACCCAAACTTGCTCATCCTGTCATACTCATTACATCTTTCATCAAATAGAAGAGCGAAATCTGAATCGTCCCATTTTTCGAGATGATCTAAATAACAAAATTTAGTTTAATCTATTGCCATTTTCCCAAATAATTTTGTTTCTAGTATACAGCATGTCTCAAAAGTCACTATGTCGGGAAATAGGGGAAGCTAGAAGAAAATATTTTAGATTATGGTTCAAAGACCTTATTTACACACTTCACCGCCTTTTATCATGACACGCTTTAATGTTGTTTTTTTAACTCAGTTGAATTTTTCATGCATTGACAGTACCTAGAAGAATCAAAATGATAGCGATTCATGCAACACGTTAATTTATTTTACGAAAGCAGAGGAAGGTATTTTCGTTTTGTCATTTTTCACAGCATGGTATCTGAATCTTGGGATACCAAAGGTAAAATAAAATAATGGCTGAGCAAAGCACACAATTTATTTTAAAATTTAAAATTTTTGTAAACGTTTTCGCCGACTACCAAAACACTCGGCTTCCTCAGACACACTAAATCATATACACAACACAACCTTCAGTGAGACAGTTCCGTGGTTCCTGATTGGCTCTTATCAGAAGTTCCCAGCCAATCCCGTACCGACTACAAAAAGTGAATTTTTAATTAAACAACTCTCCTGCTCCTACTACCTTTATCTTACAAAATCAAATTAAGCCCTTTTCCTCTTCCTTCTTGTACAAACTATTTAAATAAGAAAATAAAATAAAATAGAAACTAAATAAAATAAAATAAAATAAGCAATAAAATAAACAAAACTAATTATACAATAAAAGAAAAATAAGGAAAACTAAAAATATATGCAATAAATAAAGAAGTAAATAAAACTGAAAACTGTCTCACTGAAGGTTGTGTTGTGTATATGATTTAGTGTGTCTGAGGGAACCGAGTGTTTTGGTAGTCGGCGAAAACGTTTACAAAAATTTTAAATTTTAAAATAAATTGTGTGCTTTGCTCAGCCATTATTTTATTTTACCTTTGGTATATAAAAGCTTTCGTATGGAGAATATCATAGTTGGGATACCATTGAAGCGTGTTATTATTATGCATTGGAAGTAACTGTCACAAACCGTAGTCCGATACTTCAATACCAAGTGTCATTGGTGTCTGAATCCAAAACTATTATAATGGTATCCACGATGTAAGTTCGAAGTTTACAAAATGGAATTTGACCCGAGCGATTGCACTGTTGCATTTAGTATTGTAGCTCGAACAGCTGGAAATTAAAACTGCTTTCTTCCTATGTTTTTATTCTCCGAATTATTTCCTTGCGTACTGCTATACTTGGGCAAAGTTTGTGCTGTTCCCTTTTCTGGCATAACTTGGTTCAACATAGGATGGAGTGTTTTCTGTTTCTTTTGTAATCTCTACCTTTTAAACGGTTTTGTACTTTGCTTGTTTTCAAAGCACGGGTTGCGCAAAGATTTTTATGTTTTGTATGTTTACAAAGTTACAAACTAAACAGACCACCTGTCAAAACGTATTACATGACACGTTCGGCCGACGCTGGACTGTCTGCATTGTGAGTCCTTTTGTTTACTCGCGAGATTGATCCCAAATCAGTGTGTCAAGATCAAGTTTTATGAGTAGGTGTGTGTTTTCTGTTTCCTTTTTTATTTTTTATTTTTGTGTGTGTGTGTGTGTGTGTGTGAGAGAGAGAGAGGGGAAGGGGAGTGACTTTCTTATTTCCTTTTTTACCAAACTTTACCCTTGGAATATGCATATGTACTTTGTTCGCTCCTCTCTCTCTCTCTCTCTCTCCCTGTCTCTCTGTGTGTGTGCGTGCACGCGCTCTTCTGTATACTTGGTTTCAACAGACGGATTTCAAGGAGAAAACGAAATATTTGCAATGACAACTAAATCTTAATTAAAACTGTAGTTTATTAGGAAATTTGGAAACTGTGCTTTCAACCAAAATCTGATGTTTGATAAGAAACGGATCGCCATGAAGCTTGAAAGAAATTGATGATATGTACAGCCTTCGAAGGTTTTAGTTGACAGTATGGTGACCCGTACAGGTTACATGCTTGCGAAACAATCGTTGGTCAAATAGAAACAAATATACTGTACAGTGGTCTGAGCTGGACAACCAAGTGCTACTCCATATGGCTTAGACTCCTACGCAAGCGGGAAAAACGCGGTGATTTTACCGCGTGCAACCGCGCATTTTGACAAACGTTTCTACAGCGCGGTTTGAGACGTACATTTAAGACTATTGGTTTTGTTAGAAGTCGCGTTTTGCTCGCGGTAAAACATTCCCGAATCCTTTCCCCTCCCCTATTCCGGATTGAGCCTTAGATGCCTAAAGGCCATAAATAAAAATCAAACTAACATGTTTAGGCGTTTCAAGCTCGATAATGTGAACTAGATGGCAGCATTCTCAAGATGCTGATCACCTGGTGGTTCGTACTTCTGCCAGAGGATGTATAGAAACGACTGTCCTTATATAGAGAATTATGTTTTTGTGTCCTAATCGAATGCGTAACTTATAAGTACCGTCTTTTGTGTAGATTGTTATGAATATATAGTAACCAGTTAACTGAATATATGATAAAGTATATTTTAATTTCTCTTTGCAGGGACATAAGCCATAATCAAATTGTGGTTATTGGAAGAAAGACACTGCGAGGAATTCAAAATCTCAAGAATTTGTAAGTACTCAAATATTTGCTTTAGTTTTTTGCTGCTTCTTTTTATCTCGCGTACTCTTTTCAACACTCCCTTATTATGCATTTTTTGTGTGGATCTACTTTCTATTCTCCTACATGTCTACATTTCGAAAGTTAATATTTCATATGTATTTAATACATATTCGATAGGTATATCTATGCTCGTCTTGAATCGAAAGGATAGTCTCTCAACAATGATAGCTTTTGGAACGAATTGATCTTGAAAGATGGGCCTAATGCTGTGTCCAAAAGAGCAAGTATGCACTTCAAGTTTGCGTACTCGAAGTGCGTACTTGTTAGTGTATACTTCTAGTCCGTACTTCGTTAAATGGGCTTTTGATGCATACTTGACCGCAGTGCCAATCGCGGATAAAATAAGAAGATATTTAGCCTGAATGTGCATGCAGGACTAAATTATTGTCTGTTTACAAACAGCACTGATAATTATAAAATGTCCTTTAAATGTTTGTTAAAGAAGAAATGTCATTATAATGACAAGAAATGTGTGTACCTCTTAAAAATTGAATTAACTTATCACGCGGGTAGGCAGTGTGCATTAAAGCTTTTCTGCATTTTCAGTCCTCACGGAAGGATGTTCAAGTTGAAATTGTTTGAAGTGGCATTATGTTGATAAATGACACTTTATATCAATACTTGCTTCGTAAAACTAGAAGTTGCGTACACAGTACTCATTTAAGACCACCACCTATATTCTTTACATACCGTGTACATTATATTTGAATTCAGAAGTAAGCCTAGTTAGAATTTTGACATTTGATTGTAATTATGGCAAAGATAAGTTGGTAAACAATAAGCTGTTTTCTATAAATTCTTGTGAAAATTATAAATACTTGTGTTCAAATATTATGTACCGGTACGTCCAAAAATGTAATGCCTTTCTTCTGTGTGACTGGTATGAAAACTTCCAATTTTACGTACACAGCTCGATTATTTTTCGGGACTTGGGTAAAACAAATTTATTTTTTATTTACAAAATTCTAATACATTTTTCCCGTGTCCTTGCACTCTAAGAAACTATTTGACAGTTTCATGCCATGAGCGGATCAGGTGTCCACACTTTTAACAGTTTAAGCCATTTGAACGAATGTTGAATTGATTTTCTTCAAGAGATAAGGGAATGATTTTGGTGTTGTAGTCACTTTCCATTAACGCGGTGACTCGTCGTTGAGGAGCGAATCAAATTGCATTAAAGTAACTACTGTTATGCTGTTAAAAGCGAAAGAATGTCAACGGCCAGGAATAATCAGTTTCACCGGTTAGCTACTTGTGTCTGTTTATACCCTAGCACAATATTTTAGCACAGGATTCTCCATAGAGAATTTCTACACGGAATCTAGCTTAATTGAATCTTAATGTAGTAAATCTTTATATTAGCTACTTCTGTTATATTGCGTTGAATATATTTCGAACGTTGTTACTTTCCTAACTTCGGATATGTAAAATGCAGAATGTGGTGTAAAATCAAGGAATGATGTGAGTACAAGGACACAATATAGTATAGAATTGAGTAATATGAATCATCAACCTTTTCTTTCTTATGTCAAACATTGTGTGTGTGTGTGTGTGGGGGGATTGAGATCGCCAACATGTAATTGCTTATCTCTCCTGTAATTATACATTATATTACAAGTATTACTTGCAAGGTTAAATTATTTACATTTGCTGCCGACCTGGTAGCCATGTGGTCTATGGCGTTAGGCCAGTGACTCGAAGGTCGAGGGATCGAATCCTGCTAATAGCATGGATGTTTGTGGATTTTAACTGTGTATAGGACCAAATCGTGACGGGCCGAAATCAAAAGTTTCTTAACTGGCCCATATAAAATAAAGTTTTTAAAAAAATCTATTTGCTATTCTTTTTTTGTTCTGTTTAGATGCCTCGTTTCAGATGCATGGTTTAAAAGACAGGGTAAAGAATGCATGCACTGTTGAAACGTAATTATGGAACATGTCACCCGGTAATCCTCGGTTTGGGGAGATTACAACAAAAACGCAGACCAAAACATTCTTACGGATCAAGTTGTTCTGGTAGGATACCTAGTGCTTGCTGTTACCGTCCATAAAATCCATTGTACCTTTTACCCGCAGTCACATTTGGTTTGTTATTCCCGGTTGTTATTTATTTTTCATTTTTCGTATTTCGATATCGTCCGGTGCCATTCAGTACTTCCAGACACGTATCTAAAAACTAATTTCGGAGGGGTTCAATGGATTTCGTGGGTCCAACTCCAAAGTCGGGTGTGAAAAGTACCCTAAATATAGATCATTTCACCTAAATTTATACTATTTTTGCACCTGGAATTTCGGGGTGGGGGTTCTGACCCACCCCTAAATAAATATGTTCGTGAGTACTTCCATATTGCTCAATATCATTGTTTTTCGATATTTTAATATTGTTATGTGTTTAAATATTATTCGGTATTTTGGTATATCGATATCGTTCGGTATATCGATAATTTCTGGTATCTAAAACATAGCGAAAGTCGGTATGGAAATCTCGATACCGAACACAAATAGCAGAAGAGAAACACGCCTGTCATCGCAAACGGGGGGGGAGGGGGCGGAGCCCCCCGCCCTGGGCTCTGAGTGCCGAGGGGACCCTCGATGCACAACAGCTGGATGATATCGAAAAAAATTGAAACAAAATCCCAAAATTCAAATCTAGAAATTAAGCTCGAAAAACTATCTTATATGTCCCACAGACAGTAAACTATTTGGTTTGTAATTTTGAAACGCATAATCATTAGTGTATGTCCACTCAAATTTGCCATTTTTTTTTTTCAAAACATTTTCGGAACGCGGTTATATATTCTCTGTCCGCAGCAGAAATTTAGGCAAATAATTATAACAATCCAATTGCCTGTGATTGTTTTTTTACAAACCTGACAAATTTTTATTTCGGCGCGTATTAAATTTGGAGTTTTTAACAGTTTTCGACGCCCCCGTTTGCTTCCCCCCCCCCCCTTCTCCAGCTTTGGTAACCCTCACTAAGACACTGATGGTAGGTTTTCTAGTTCGGCTACAGTGCAATCATATCTTTAATGTAGTTGAGAGCTCTGTCCTAACGTTTTTGTAATAATTATATGTACATCGAAAAACATTTCCGAAATTCATTGAGACGTACGGAAAAAGCTAAGCAAGCCAAGCTCTGATTTTTCATTAATAGAAAGTTTAGAATAAATACTTTGAGGGCATCCAACATTTAGCTGTCACTAGTTGCGACCTTCTACGTTAAACCTCCCCGAACGTGAGAAAACGCGTTGCGCGCGTAAATACTTGGCAATAGTGCGTATAGAATCCGCACATTTTGTAAATGAAAGATAGCGGAGAAGTGAAGGTAGTTACAATAGTAACGATGTAGTAAAACGGGGTGGAGTGGAACTGGTGTACAGGAGTGATGGATAAGACTCATTAGGGGAATGAGGTGAAAATGGGACCCACGCTCTGATTTCTAAGGTGCAGAAGATTATACCATTTCTTCCATGAGTTTACCTCCAAAAAGGGATATAAATCTTTCAGAAGTGATGATTGCACTCCTGATTAGCCCTGAGCTCTTGTGAACAAATTGGAGAATTTTCTGCGATTTAGTAATGCCTAACGTGGTCTATTATTTCAAAAAAGTATAAATGATATATTTTCCTACACGTATGCGCACAGCATGCCTGAAAAATTTCTACAGCAGGCACGTATCCAGAATTTGGTTTTGGGAGGGGTCCAATTACTTCCGGGGGGTCGAAGGTGTGTCTGGGCATCGAATGTACAGATGCTTATCAGAATAATGGAAACACCTGTAGTTGGCAACACGTCAGATGTATGGGTTGGCAGTGGTGTCGTGGCGACCGCAGCGCCGGACTGCTGGTGGTGGTGTGTTAGGTCGGTCTCCATACTACGTCAGGCGTCGTGGAACAGGAGTGTGCAGTGGCTGCAGCAGACGGAGGTAGTGAAAAATGGGAGACCTCTCAGAGTTTCAAAGAGGGCAAATTGTTTTTGCGCGGTTATGTGGAGTGAGTGTGACGGCAGTGGCTAGTGTGTTAGGTGTGTCGCCAGGGACAGTGTCGAAGGTGATGACGGCCTACACAACACACGGGAAAACCACATCGGGGAAGCGGAACAGTGGGCGGAAGAAAAGCATCAGTGACAGGGCACGCCAGGTATTAAAGCGCATTGTCACGCGGAACCGTCGTGCCACTGTGGCGCAAGTGACGGAGGAACTCAATCAGCACTTCCCCAACCTGTTTCGACAATCACAGTCCGCCGCGAATTACATGACATGAACTTACGGGGTCGTGTTGCACGGGCCAAACCTCTCATCAGGGATCAGAACGCTTTAGCACGCCGCAAATGGTGCCGCGACCATGCAACTTGGACCGTTGACGACTGGAAACGTGTGGTATGGTCGGATGAGTCACCATTCACCCTATTCCAAACCACGGGCCGTGTTTATGTGTTAAGAACGCCCAAAGAAGCGTATGATCTGCAGTGTCTCCGCCCAACTGTGAAACATGGCGGCGGCACGGTGATGCTGTGGGCCGCAATATCATGGTTTTCATTGGGTCCTGTGGTCACACTTCGCGGACGCATCACTGCCAACGATTATGTCGCAATTTTAGGAGACCACTTCCATCCTATGGTCCGGATGTTGTTCCCGGACAATGACGCTATATTCCAGGATGATAATGCACCATTCACACAGCTGGAGTTGTTGCAGCGTGGTTTGAGGAACATCGGGATGAAGTTCAACACCTCCCCTGGCCCGCCCAATCCCCAGATCTCAACATAATTGAACATCTGTGGTCCATCTTGGAAACACGACTCCGGCGACGATTTCCACCTCCATCCTCTCTCACAGAACTGGCCGATGAACTGCACGAGGAATGGTGTAATATTCCACTTGCTACCATTCACGACCTCTATGCCTCCATCCCACGTCGCATCAAGGCTGTTCTGAAGGCGAAAGGTGGCCCGACACCATATTAATCTGGTAAGTTGCACTTTCGTTCAGGTGTTTCCATTATTCTGATAAGCATCTGTATATTAAATATATATAATTACGCCTGAAGTTATACCATTTTTTCATAAAACTCTGAGTTTTTTGGGGGGGTCCGAACCCCCCGGACCTACCCCCTAAATACGTGCTTGCAAGTTAAATGTCAATTTCCAAACGGGTTCTTCTGAAAAAAAAAAAAACATTTTGAAATTAACATATTGGCATTGTTGAGTTCATTTTGTCACTTTCGAACACATTAGTAAGATTTTGCTATTCCAAAATTCTTCAAATTCATTTGAATTTTCGTGAGATAGTGAAGGACAGAAACATAATTAACAGTAAAAGTTTTATATAATTTTATCTTTTCCAGTAATATTTTGGAAAAGTAAAGTATTGGTAAACTACTACCTTCTCCAACTATTTTTAAGATACATGTAAATGTTCCTTGGCGTTTAAACATTAGAAGTGTGAAACGAGTGTTTGTGTCAATTCCCTAACATTTATTGTGCTTGGACAACGACCCGTTTGAAAATGGACGCCTCGAGAGATAATTGCTAGTCTCTGTATGTTTTTCACTACACAGTTTAGTAATTCATCATTTTTGGTTACGTTTGTTTTGGCATGCTTTGAAGTACATTCCTTGCGTTTTATTAATTAACTACCTCTATGGCTTATGGAACTCGCAAGTTCATCGCCGCAGTAACAAACGTTCGCCATTGAATTCTATCCTGGGCAATATCAAGCCAGTTTTCATCACGAACACCTATTTCTCGAAGATCTCTTCTAATTTTGTCCTCCCAACCAGGATAGAATACTGTATAGCATAATCTTCGTTTTCCCCTCATCCGAGCTACATGGCCTGCCCACCTTAGTCGTCGCGATTTCATTATTTTTACATCTGGTGAATCGTACAGTCCGTAGAGTTCTTCATTATGCAGTCTCCTTCACTCTCCAGTCATCTCGTCGCGTTTCGGCCCATATATCTTTCACAAAACCTTATTTTCAAACATACGTAATTTATGTTCATCTGCTAGGGTCGTACTCCAACTTTCGCAACCATAAAATATTACCGGCAGAATAACCGTTCTGTATTTTTTTAATTTCAATTTCCTTGATATTAATCGCGATGATAGAAGTTTTTGGACTGAATAGAAACATGTGTTCCCGGATACTAAGTGCCTTTTTATTTCTTCCGTGACCTCATTTTTGCTCGTTACGTATATACTCCCAAAAATTTAAATTTGTTTACTTTCTCTATGACCTCATCCTTAATTCTTATGTTTTTTATTTCCTTCATTCCCTGTGTTTCGGGTTAACATGTATTTTGTTTTATCTATGTTTACCTGTAGACCTATCACATCGCACGCTTCTACTGAGGCATCGATGTTGCTTTGTAGCTTATTTATATCGTCCCCTATTAAATCTACATCATTCGCGTATACAAACGGTTGATTCAAACCATTCAATGATAGTTTCTTTTTGTTCCCTTTAATTTTTAAAATCGCATATCCTAAAACAAAGTTATACAGTAGTGGAGACAAGGCATCGCCTTGCTTCAATCCGTTGCGAATCTTGAAACTATCTGACATATTATTACCTATCCGTACTCTACTTATGGGGTCGTTGAGACAGTCTTCACTAGTTGAACCAATTTTTGTCGGAATTCCAGATCGTATCAGGATGCTGTATAACTTTTCCATTTTAATAGAATCATATGCTTTCTTAAAATCAATGAATAGCTGGTGAACCGTCCCATTGTATTCCCATTTCTTCTCCAAAATTTGTCTCAAGGGAAAAGTCTGGTCCAACGTGGATCTATTTCTTCTGAATCCACATTGGTGATCTCCAATTATTTCATCTATGTATACACTTAGGCGTGTTAATAGAATATTACTTAATATACTTAATACCTTGTAACAGGTTGGAAGTAACAAGATTCCGCGATAATTAGTACAGTACGATTTATCACCTTTTTTGCAAATCGGAACTATTATTAAAGTTTTCCCTTCTTTGGGAGCTCCTCGTTTCTCCATATAGCACGTATCAATTTATGTAGTTCGCTGATTAGTGCCGTTCCTCCAACTTTAATTAATTCGACTGGAATATTGTCTATTCCCGGTGATTTGAAGTTTTTTTAAATTTCTTTACAGACATCTCGATCTCGCTAGGTTCGGGAATCCACGGTTCTGCAGTATGGATTTCAAATTCCTCTGTTTGTTCCCCGTTGTGTACATTAAGATGTTTGTCGAAATAACTTTTCCACACATCGACAGTTTTAGTCGGATCCGCCTGAAGATCTCCATGTTCATTTCTAATCATTCCTAACCTCGGCTGGTAACCTTTCCTTAACGAGTTTACCCCTTTGTATAGATCTCGTATGTTATTTGTCTTGCCGTTTTCCTCTATCTCCTGAATCTTCTGCGTCAGATATTCTCGCTTTTTGTTTCTGAACCCGAGTGTGGTATTTCGTTTCGCGTTACTTTAGTGGTTGGTATTTGCTTCGCATTTATTAATTATCCATCGTTGCCTTGCTTGTTTTCGTTCCTCATGAAGCTTAAGGCATTCTTCATCAAACCAAGGTTTGTTTTTCAGTTGTTTCTTCTCACCTACGCGTTCCTTCGCTGCGCTCTTAATTGTTTCACTTATTGCCCCCCACATCTTACTTACATCAATTTCATTATCATCATCATTATTATTACTCGATGCGGCTAGGATTTCGAACCTATTTGAGAGTTCGAGTTGGTAGTCTGCTTTTATGCTCGGATTATTTAATCGTTTAACTTCGAATTTCAGTTGTTTTGACTCCTTGCTTTCTCTGTTCGCGATGCATAACTTTTCCATTATTTTTGTGATCGCTAATTGATAGTCGGTGTCACTTCGGCTCCTCTGCACGACCTAACATCCATTATGTTGATGTGTCTTCGTCTATCTACTAATACGTGATCGATCTGGTTGAGAGTTTTGCTGTCCGGAGATACCCATGTGTATTTGTGTATGTCTTTGTGTTCAAAGTACGTGCTCTTTGCCAGTAGGTTTTTCGAAATCGCGAAAGTTATCAGTCTTTCTCCATTGTTGTTGGTCTTTTCGTGAAGATTGTATTTGCCTATAGTAGGTCTATATTTTTCTTCCCTCTCTACCTTTGCATTGAAATCACCCAACACAATTTTCGAATTATACTAAGAGCCTTCATTCCCTCAAAGGGTCATTCGGTCAAAGAGCCTTTCTAGCTCATCGTAGAATATATCTTTGTCATTATCAGTAGCCACCTCGGTCCGAGCATAGACGTTCAATATCATTAATAATTATTTTTATGCAATGCTTAGAAATTACATTTGCCTCAAGAACAACCAAGCTATTCTTGATATCATCATCATCATGTATTTTCACTGTTTCTTTCACTTGTATTACTCATACGTATACTTAAATACGTATATAATAGCACATTGTTCATGTTTCTTTTGAGGGTAACTAAGGAAGTACAACATATTGTTAATGAACATTAGGGCCTATTGTTGTTTTGTATCTTTAACATTTTAGAGTAAACATGCATTATTTATATATAACTTTCTTGAGTCCCTCACGAGCTACCCGAATAAAATCTTCTGCAAGAAACAGTTTTGTACCTGGGGAGATCTCATGAACCCATTTAATTTCCATAAAGATAGCCGAACTTATGAAAAATCTCCTGTGATATAAGCAACCTGTTTTTAGCGCTTTCGTTAAGATTAAACATGCTATATCCCGTATACTACGTGAATTTGCCCCTGATCTAGATGCAACCAACATTTCCTCCGCGTTCAAACGATATTAATTTCAGTGTTTTTGAGTTTTCGTCCCGCGGTTCGACGGCCGCCGACACAAGTGAATAATCGCTTGTTAAAATAAATTAGTAGTCGGTGGTCGGTGACGCAATAACTATGCTGTCTAGGACAGGAAACTTGTGCGTTTGCCTGTAGTCGGATAGTTGAAAATCATGATTCTCCACAATCTCAAGATTCATTATCATGCAAAGGTTATATATAGCGAATGAACGGGAAGTTCTACGTCTTGGCTAGTGAGTCCTCCGTGAGTTCGCCTGTTTTCCGAGGCGCTCAGAATAACGAGGAAGTACGATATGGCCAGTAGTAGCAGTCTGCGCTCACGATTATGTTCTCGAAAGGACCTCAATCAAATTCACTTGCTCCGGGCCCCAGATTGCCTTGCGCCGCCACTGGTTGTTTATTATAAACGAAGAAAGGGAAGAATAATAATTCTTTGCGCCATGGCAAATGTGGCAAATGTGCGTGGGCGACAAATTTGGAACAGCGCGGCCTTGTGCTTTCAAGGCAATGTGGCAAGTAGATGGAATTAGGCTGGGAATTAGATGTGATAAATATAGTCACTTGATTTATTGTAGCGTTGTTCTGGGATTTTCAGAAAGGTTGAAAATCACTTATTTTTACAGCCTGGAGCTTCCAGCCTGTTCTTACAACTTACATTAATTCTTGTCTGTTGGAGATGAGAAAGATAAAGACCATAGCCTTAAGGCGCTATCTCGGCATTCGCGTGAATCGTTCAGAATTGGCATCGCAAGGAATTGAACGCAGAACTTCAAATTTACAAGATGAACACGAGTAAAGACAGATTATTTACGAATTCTAGTATCTACATTGTGTCTAAGATTTTAGATGTGTCTGTTTAGAAAATATATTAAAAGGAAAATGAAAACTAATAATTATTTTGATAATTATTGAGACAATTTATTATTATTCGATGATATGATTTATCACAGTAGCGTAGATAGGAATTTCTCAAGGGAGGGGATATTTAGAAAAGCACATCATTGGAAGCTATGCAACCCAACACAACAATATTAAAAAATATTGCTCGGGGTTTCTTTCGGTAATTTTAGACCAGCACAATCATGTGGGGAAATATACAAGAATAGATTATATCATTGTAGTTTGCTTAGTTCAGTTATAATTTTAATATAAATTTAGCAATACGTTTCAAATTTCAAATTGAATTTTGTCAACAACCAAGAGTTGCTCGGCCAGTATTTACTTTTGCGTTTGCCTTGATGACAGATTTCTCTTCGAGAATTGCCAGTTCGTTCAGTCACACATAAAAGCTTCATTTTTTCAAAGATATATTTATTCGCTTGGGAGGAGTATAAAATATCATCTCTGGCGTAAATGTGGGTGCGGGTTGTACAAAATCTGAAGCACTTCTAAAAACCCAAGTTGAAATGGAGGCAACTTCCGATTTTTTCTGCACATCGAGGCTCTGTAGGTATAGATACAATTGATATTAAAGAGTGAAAATCAATCGTACAATTAATATCAATTGTATCTGTACCTACAAAGGCTTGATGTACAGAAAAAATCGGAAGTTGCCTCCATTTCAACTTGGGAATTATTTCTTCCGTGTGAGATGTTCATCATTATGAGACACAGGAAAGTCCAACCACAACTAGGAGTTGTGGTACTCTCCAGGTGGTTTCGAGAGAGAACACCGACATCAAGAGTGGAAGGTGTGTGATTGGGAAGTGGGTCGACTGGGTGGCGCAGTTGGTAGCGCATTGGGACGGTAACCCAAAGGTCCCGGGTTCGATCCCCAGTCCAGTCACATACTTTCCACTCTTTAATATCACTTTTAAAAAGTTTGGAAATCTGATGTGCTTCAACTGTATTAGCTTATCCCATAAGTAATGTCGCATGTACGATGAACACTGCAATGACGTCATTTGACGAGTGAATAGTGAAGTAGATGGCACGTGCCATAGCTGAGTCATATAGGACACTTGTTTGTCCAGCAATGTGTAGAAAGAGAATGGTCTACTACTCGTTTTGAAAATGTGGCTTGTGTTTGATCATGGCAGTGTCGGAGGACCTCATACGGTATGTCATGCTGTATGAATTTCACCAGGGACATCCAGCAAGCGCTGCGGCACGAAGTATCAATGCCATATATGGTCAGGGTGCTGTGGATGTGAGAAAATGCCAGAGGTGGTTTCAGTTCGGTGTCGGAACATCAGCCTCACCGATAAGCCACGAGAAGGGAGACCCGTGCAGCTGGACAACGATGCCCTGCGAGCAGCGGTGAAGGCAAATCCAAAGAACACCGTTGAAGAACTGACCAGTAAACTCCATGTCACCCATTCGACCGTTAGTCGTCATCTGTAGGACTATTGGTACGTGTCGAAAGTAGGAAAATGTGCCAAAAGAGAATCTCCACCCCTGCAAAGTGATGTTGAGTGTTTGGTGGGATATCCGTGGGTAATCCATTTTGAGCTCTTCCCACATAACCAAACCACCAATGATGATGTCTACTCTCAGCAGCTTGAACGCCTGCAGACTGCATTGTTGGAGAAACGTCCTGCTCTGGTTAATCGCAACGGTGTGCTCATCCATGGTGATAACGCGCGCCCACACGCGGCAAGAAGGACCTGTGCTAAGATCGAGGAATGTGGCTGGGAAAAACTCCCCCACCCGGCGTTTTAACCAGATCTTTCACCAACAGACTACTATCTTTTTTCGCAGCGTGCATAAACACCTTTCTGGGAAAACACTGCAAAATGAGGATGACGTGCGACCAACAGTGACCCAGCTCTTTACCTCCAAAGCCGGTGATTTCAACAACTGCTTGACAGGTGGCATAGTGTTGTGGAGTCCGATGGAGACTATTATCCTGACTAACTGTAATGTTCCAGATATATTATAGTCTTTTAATCACGGTAAAAAATACGACATTACTTATTGAATAAGTTGATCGTTTGAAAAGAAAATTTTATTTTTATTAGTTTCGCTTTAGAAAGTTTCAATAAGTGTCGAATATTTTATATACAAAGGAAAATTTAAGCTCTTCTAACTTTGAGAGTTTATATTCTCGTGTTCAGCGTACTAAAGCTTCAGATAACACTTTTGTTTTGGTACTATCATTTTTGTTAGTTTATTTTTTTTAGCTATTGAATATTCTAGACCCATCTAAAGGCCTTAAAATAAATTCAATTCTAGACCCATATTTTTTTATACAGCTCAGTGGCGTATCCAGGGAAAGAGTTCAGAGGGTTCTTCCAAATTCCGGAATCTTTGTAATCTGAACATAATTTTAGGCGTGATTATTATCAGTTTCATATTCAGACCATCTTTGAAACGCGCTCCCGCCCCCCCAATTCCTGAAAACCATAAAAAATAAATCTGAATACATGCCTGAAAGAGTTTGTCTTATACTGTAACTGGATCTCATTTTCTGGATTTTTGTAGATATTTTCATGGATTCTTCCGTAATCTGATTTACTGCAACTTGTCTTCCTTCTGACAGTTTTCTTTGGTTCTTTTAAACTTTATAACAACACTTTTGGCATTATTCACAGCTTCTACTAAGTAAAGGTGTTCCTTTGTATAACGGTTAATCGAAGGTAAATACTAATTCAATCGAATAAAATTAGGGAAGAAATTAGAAATGCATGCCTTCAATCTTAACTTGTGACATTGTTCGATAAAGAAATTTGGACAATTTGGACACGGTGTTCATTTCGGTACTGTGAGAAAAAAAAGTTACGGCTGCAGCTAGATTTGAACATGGGTTGCTCAGTTATAAGTCGAGCGTCTTACCGACTTCGCTAAATCGTCAGGCGGAAAGAGTACTAGATTGAAACAATCTAGAGGATAAAAAAAATGTTTCTGAACCCCAAACACACACAAAGTTACTCTAACGACTTATGCCATGAGTTAACCACTTTTCCATTGGTCAATTAGGGATCACAATCCCCATTTATTGAGAATATGTTCCATTTCTGTGAAAGCAAGCGCAGAAATTTGGCATGTTGTTACGATAAGAAAGCAGTAATGCTGCTCAAGTGTTTGGCTGTCGCCATCTTGCTTGTTTTTATAGAAATAGAATATTCTCAATGAATGTGAATTCTGGTTCTCAATTGACAAATAGGAAGTTATTAAACCATGGAATAAGTCGTGCAAGTATCTTAGTTTGTTTTGGGGATTCAGTAATGTATGTTTGATCCCCTACACTGTTTAAATCTATAGTGTAGTCGTTTAATTCAAATATTGTTCACTAAATATCGTTTGCATCTAACACCTTTACTGTCTGACGATTTAGCCAAGTCATTAAGACGCTCGACTTCTAACTGAGCAACCCATGTTCAAATCTCACTGCCGCCGTAACTTATTTTTTACAATACCGAAATCAACACCGTGTGTTGTGTTGATTTAACGCACAAAAGTGGTAGTCACGCTGGGACACCGCATTGTGTTGAATTAACACAACTATTTTTTGCAGTGTAGGTGATATATTTACACTCTTCATAATGCCACAAAAATGGACTCTCCGTAAGCGGGTATAAAAACACAAGTGTTGCAATTGTTCCTAAATAGTTTAATATCAGTCAATATTAATTGTCTTAATACTTCCACATTGAGTTGCACAATACACTTAAATTGCAGCAGGACACATTTACATTATGTCTTGAAAAGTTTTAAAATTTCCCAGCAAACTGCCATTACCATCATATTCTTATCAAAATAAGAACTCATAATTAACACCAAAATTTATCAGATTTGATATATTGTTTTCGTCCAATCTTGACCTTTTTTCACAACTCTCCTTCCAACACCATGTTTTGGGAAGATCTGACAGATTGTTACCGAGTCACGCGAACAAACTTATTTTTTAAAACATCTTACATACTCATCATTCACGTAGCTGTAGCTACCTACAGTGGAGAACTTTCTCATATTGATCATATTTAGTTTCATCCACTAATGCAGAAACACAACTCCATATTCAGGTAACAGATTCCTTAATTGAAACTTGTTTGTGTATTTCAATCGTTTGATTGTAATGATTAGACTCTTCTCTCCTTATAGCCCAAAACGATAGTCGTGTGGTCTGAGCAGTGTTCGATTTGAAGTGGGTGATAGTTAAGATTTTCCTAGAGAGGGGGGAAATCCCACCTGGCTCTGTTTTCCGAAATATCCCTCAAGCGGGATATGAACGTATATAAAATACGATTTTCTACGTTCTAAAAAAAAATCCCCCTCTCTGGAAATTGTACAAATCGAACGCTGAGTCTGAGGCATTAGAGCAGCGTCTTGAAGCTCACGGGTTGGAGTTGATTTTAACAAGCATTGCACTCACATAATCGTGACAGGCCAAAGTGAAAAGTTACTAACATGCTCCATACAAAATAAAGTTCACCGCAAGTTCATCTTCTCCCCGTACGACCTGAAAGGTCATATTAGATCTTACATTGCTCTGTATCTTAGAATAGCACCAAACTTTTCCAGTTTTGTGAAATTTTTATTTTTCATTCATATCTAACGTAACCATGTTTCATTCATATCCAATGTCTGTTAGGTTTTTCTTCTCTACGTACAAAGTAACTGCTTGAACCATAGAAGCGAAATGTTTTGTACTTAAAATATTCTCCGATCTACCTTCGTTGACACTACCAGTAACAGGAATTACCATTGTTTTAATTCTTGAAATCGTCTTTTTTTACCAACGCTATCCACATGATCATCACAGAAATATGTTGTCTAAACGTTTGGTGTGCTTTTCAAGTTCATTTAATTTTTTGTTTTCACAGGTTATTTACCACATTCACCTAATTGTGAACCTACAACGCAGAATGTACAATACGATCCTTTATCTATTTAAAATTAACGATTATATCGAGACGAACATAAGTCATAGTACTGTTATTGTCCTTACAATTAATTTTATTTTTTTAACTAACAATTGTATGCTTCCAAACACATTTCTATTTCTTGCGAAAATACTCTCTTCCCAAATTCATATAGGTGGAGTCAAGGGGAGATATATCACCCATATTCCCCCCTTACCTACGCCACTGATTTATCATGACCATCAGTTTAATAAATTACTTAAATGGTTGTTTTAGGAGTTATCATCTGCATCAGGAAGGGCACTCAAAGTCTTATTGGCACTCAAGTTTGTGTTTTGTTGTCGCTAGTGTCACAAGTAAACATTAATCAAATAGGATACTGATTTTCATTCGTAATCTTTTTAATTAGTATCGATTACACGAAGGAGTATCATGGAAGGAGGAAAGCGTGTTACTCTATTGTAGAGCTCTTTGTTGCTTATTTCTATTATCTTTGTTGTTTTTCTACTAACTTAGTACATACAATACAGTGAACTGAAAGATATAAAGTTTTATTAAGGATATAGGTCGCTTACAGTAGTCAAAGTTGTTCTTAAATTTTTAATTTAATTTGTAAGGCCTTTAGGCAACTTTGGCTCAGGCCGGATGGATGAGTGGTGGAATGAAAAAAGAGGGAGGAAACGGGAGAACCCCGAGAAAACTCACGCACACGGTGTTTGTCCATCACAAAATCCACATAACACGAACAGGCTTTGAACTGACGACCCAAGCGCGAGATATGTTTTTGTTCTGTTGGGCATGCAACAAAACTTGTAATTTCAACAGATATATATATATAAAAAAAAGTGTCTGAACGAAATGTTTGACTCTTCTGCCGGTGTTAGATTGAGATTTGAAGGAAATGCAATGTTTTGGGTTTTGCCTATTAAGTATTAATGTAGCAGCGACTTAGCTACCAGAGAGTGTTGTCAGTGTAATAGCGCTGAAAATAAAGGAAAGTGCTGTAACGTTTGTAATTTCTGTGGAAGTCAAATACTAAGATAAAAATAGTTAAAATATATATTTTTTGTTCTTTTTTTGTAGGCAACTTGACAACAATCATCTGACGTGTATTGATGAGGCAGCTATTCGAAGTTTGAAGGACCTGGAAATTCTGTAAGTATGCGGCCCTGTACATATTGTAATTAATGTGTAAAATTTATATTGTGTCTGTCTAACGTCTACCTTTTGCTCTTTGATTTTGTAAATGAAGTTCAAAATCCCTAATGTTGTTGTTGTGTGTGTGTCTGTTTTGTCTGTCTGTCTGTCCGGCAGTGTTCGATTAGCCAAAGGAGATGCCGGGGATTTTCCCTGGTGCGTGAGGATTTCATCCCTGGTTGTTGATTCCGAATATCACCTCAACCCGGGATAAAATCTTCGCATTTCTACCAATACAGGCACTATATTGAAATTTACTAGCAACCAATAGTCTTAGGATCCCCCTTACCTAATTTATAACAAATCGAATACTGCTGTCCGGTGTATTATCAGGTTCATAAAAAAATGGATGATGGGTTTACTTTGGTAACCGTAGAAAACATTTCAGAGGGGTGAAAGTAATTTAGCTAACGTGTTTTGAACACTTGTTAGTTGGTAGTGTTACTGATACAGTGCCATAGCCTTAAATTATGCTGTCATGGGGATAGATTACGAGCCGCTAGTGCATTCGGCGATAGACATTACCCAATAGCGACACCCGTACTATCTGTATAGACAGCAAATTTTGTACTCCTTGCATAGTGACGAGATAGATTATTTCTCAGTATAATATCACCGCCTATGTAGAGCTTAAGATAATTTTGTAAACCTTATTAGCGAAAAGCTGGGCTATTGAATTAGAATTTTGTTAATAGCGCGCTCAGTATTTTTCAGTTTTAATTTGTGATTTAGTAATTAAACAGTTACCATAATCAAATGTTTCCAACATGTGCGACCTCCGATTTCTAATATTTTTTCAATGTACGTTCAACACGTGATCATCTATTTGCTATATCCAAAACCCATCTACTCGTGAGGTGTGATTACTCTGCCAAATTTAGCGTCTGGGACGATCACCACTTAGGTGCCAAATGTGATATATTTTTCGATCCTAAAGAGCTTCCCAGACGTAATAATTCTTCTTGTGTTATCTGTGTATCTATTGTTTGGTTAGAATATGAGGAAGGATTTGATTGTTCCATTTTGTTTTGCATTGTTAAAATTATGCCTACCATGCGATTAGAAGAAATACTGCAAAATCTTGGTGTAAAAATGCTCAGTTTAATTTCACACTGTCTCTGGAAATATGTTTATCAGTGAATTTTCTCGTATTCAGAGTGAGTTGTGATAGAATGGCTAAAAGGCGTTCAAGTAAACTAGGCACATGCCATTTCAAATAATATATTATTCTGTGAATAAATAGTTGAGTTTGTTGGAATCAAATAAGGAATGTGTTAAAATGTCTAGATAACAGATCCATCGGAATAAAAAGTTTAAATTGTTTTATCTACACATATCACATTATTATTAATGGCGACAAGTATGAAGATACCAATCCTCATTGATGATGGTAATGTTAGTTTTAAAATGAACCCATTGTTTGACGTCCGGAAAACGTAAGAGGTTTTAAGCTATTTAGCCTCTGATATTTTTAATATTTTTGCTTTGCTGGTGGATATATGATCGACAGTTAGTGCATCATGGCTTTAGAAAGCATATTGATAAGTGTATTAATGTTCGTCTGTTGCATAAAAATGAAGATGAGTAGATTGATTGAAAAGGTTAGTTGTATAACGAATAAATCCACGATAATGGAACTAAGGTGCAAGTTCTACAAACTGAGGCAGGTCTACCGTCAGGATGTATTTGATTTTATAGCACAAATTAGAACTCAGGCTACTGTGCAATTTTGGTAATGATCTGCAATCGTCAGTACTAAATCAATGTATATTAGGAATCAGGAATTTAGTTCTATAATCAGTTCTAATAGCCGAACCCTGATCGGACATTAAGAAAGCAGTCAATATTATACGATGGGAACGTCTAGAAGAATCATCAGATATATGGACTAGCCTAAATAAGTCTAAAAAGCTATTTACACAATCTCAGCAGTATGGGCCTTGGATAGATACAAATTTAAGTATAAACCACATTGATATACAGCAAACAAATAGGACAAATACTCGTAGAGCTTGCAATCGTTGTGGATTGATACATAAAGTACCAAATAAATGTCCCAGTCGTAATACCAACTGCCGAACGTGTTTTAAACTCAATCACTGGACTTGCTGTTGTTGGACAACTAACAGTAAAGCGAGAGTAACCTACAGTACTATGAATTCGGAAATTCAGGCGTCAGATAACTCGTCAAAACAGACTTCCAAATACGTTAATAAAATTTGGATGGATCCTTCCCAGGAAACTACAAATTGATAATGGATCAGTAAACAGATTACAGGTACACCGACTGCAAGTGTTAAAGAATGTTCAAGCAAAGAAGAGAGTTGAAGGTATTTCAAGAAAGTGGTATGCAGACATTAGAACTTTTTCATGAGTATTAAGATTCTGGATTACAAACTAACAACTGGATAACGACGCTTAGTAAACAGGTCAGACGGAATGATACACTGCATAAAGGAAGAGAAGAGGTGAGATAACAAGTCACAATAAAGGGAAAAAGGAATGAAGAGGGAAAAGTAAAGCCCACGCTGTACCATTGCTAATGGTAGATGGTAGAAAGAAGCACAAAAAGAGTAAAAGAGAAGTTTATATCAAAGAAGAGAACTTGACAAAATTCGTGAGAAAGAAAGGCTATGGTAATAAGATGAGGCTTCCGGCGTATTCAGGGATCAAAGACACTCTAATATTTCTTTTGAACAATGATCATAAAGATTTAGCAGAATCACATTTAATAAACCTTGAGTTGAGGTAGCATGTTGCTAAGTTTTGCATGTGTTATTGAACAAATGACTAGATAGTCAAGGATATTATGTAGCATAATTGTGTTAGTTGAAGACATATTATATATGAAATATTTAGTGGCAGATAGTGTTCAGGACTGAAATATTAGTTATGACACGGAACCACACTAGTCCAATATGTTGTATTTTTGTTTGAGGAAGGTATCTCGCTCTTTAGGAGGGACGCGGTGTATTGATAGAATGGCTAAAATGCGTTCAAGTAAACTAGGCACCCATTACAAATCTTATATTATTATGTGAATAAATGGTTGAGTTTGTTGGAATGTGTAAAAATGTCTAGATAACAGATCCATCAGAATAAAGTGTTTAAATTATTTTATGTACACATATCAAATTATTATTAACTTTTAAAATAAATACAAACTAAGGAAATAAATAATAAATGGCGCATGAATTCTTTGTTTTCATGGAGTTCTTAAAATGTAAATTGCCAACTACTATTTATTTTTGGTTTCTGAGTTCTTGAATTTCAGATTGCTATTTCTCATAACATCAAACTCTTTCATTTGAATAGTCACTGACTTAAGAACTTGTGTGTTATCTCATCAGTCTTACACTTGAAACATCAAGTAGCAGGTAGCATGACTTGGCTCTTCGATCAGCGCTCCCTGGTGGTGATTGTTTTCATCTCTTCATGATTGATTTGGCACCTGGAACAAGGATGGGGACATGCGGGTGTGGGCAGTGGGCACATCGAACATGGTTGTGGACAAAAGTGATTTTTTTCGAAAACTGACACGTACAACGTGTGGCATTTCCACTCTTCATTTATTTAATTGGTTTGCGTTAGTTTTGAGTGTCACACACTCAACACTTTGCATAAATCATTATCCATAGAATGTCTGATTCGGACCTCGGAATGGCCAAAACACACATACCAACCTTTTTCTCTTTGAACAGTCACTGATATAATTTGTGGTCGGCTAATAAGTACAGTATAGTTTGAAAATGTTTAATTAAATTATTATACAAATTACTTTTATGAAAGTAGGATGGCGATTTGCTTAAATTACTTTAATTCTGATTATACTTTATTTATTTTTTATTTTTTTCAGGACTCTAAATAACAACAACCTAACAGCACTTGGAAAAGATTTGTTTGATAACATGTACAGGTTAAGAACCCTTAGGCTAGCCGACAACAAGTTTATCTGCGATTGCCATTTATCATGGTTAGCTCGATGGTTGCGACGAAATCCACGATTAGCGCTGTACACCAGGTGTTTCTCACCCAATCAGCTCAAAGGACACAGCATTGCTGAATTACATGAACAGGAGTTCAAATGTTCAGGTAATCAACCTTTTCTTTTGTAGAAACAACTAAAACCTTTATTAAAATGTTATTATTATTATTATGAAGCCTATTCGAAAACGGCAAGGAATTAGGTCCGCCTGACATGAAACCAATAATGATAAGATAAACCCCAGCGTTAGCAGTAGTGCCAGCGTGTAAAAGCAAAAATGCTCCACTAGGGCAAGATGGTATGGTATAAATCTGTAACATTTTTGCTTTTATATCTTGGCACTACTGTTAACGCTAAAATTTATTTTATCGTTGCGAAAATGCTTCCGTGTCAGGCGGGCCTTGGGGGAATAAGCTTGTAACCGAGCGACACTACAAATCCCCTATCTTCGGCTACATCTTCAAAACTCAAGGGAAATAGAAATTAAAGAACAGTGTGACACCTGCCGAGTTAAAGCCGCATAATTAGCATCGCATAGTAAAATGCACGAAATATTCTTCGTACGTTGACAATTATAAATCAGTTTTTATATTAAGTGAGAGGTCTTGTTTAACTGCGATCAAAGCAATGAGAAGATTCTAGTCAGAAGTGAAAACTATTTCTCTTTATTTCCAAGTCAAAAGTCATAACGTGGTTTTGGGTTACTTGTAATTCTTTTGCCAGCCAATCAGAAGTCAGCTCACCCAACTTTACTCTTTTTATAACTAACCCTTTTTCACTATCCTTTGATAGATTTTCTTGGAAAGAACATTTTTAATTTTGTAACTGTAATGTATCTGATGAAAGTGAAAGTTGACTTTTAGCTTGGTAGCAAAGACTAAAATATGGAAGTGACATTATTCAGCATTGCGTGTGCTAACATAAGGTTCATATCGAATGGGAAGAATGTACCTGTATCGTATACAATACCCTGGAAGAGGACTATCACCTAAAATTATGAATACCTTTCGAGTCTTACAGTATTTGACAATTACTTACTCACTTACTTACTCTATGGCTTATGGAACTCACAAGCTCATCGTGGCAGTAAGGAACATTCTCCACAGGATTCTATCCTGATTAAGATCAAGCCATTTTCCGTCACAAACACCTACTACACTTATCCCTTCTAATATTATCCTCCCAACCTCGTCTCGGTCTTCCTAATGGTCTCTTTCCCTCCGGTTTACCAACCACGATGGAATATAATCTACCTTTCTCTCCCATTCAAAGTACATGGCCTGCTCACCTTAGTAATCGTGATTTCATTATTCTTACACCATCGGGTGAGTCGTATTGTTCGTGAAGTTCTTCATGTAGTCTCCTCCATTCCCCGGTCATATCGTCCCTTTTTGGCCCGTATATCTTTCTCAAGACCTTATTTTCAAACGCTCGCAATTTATGTTCATCTGCTAGGGTCGTACTCAAACTTCAGTAACCGTAAAGTATTACCGGAAGAATAACCCTTCTGTGTATTTCAATTTCAACTTTCTTGATATTAATCGCGAGGTTATAAGTTTCTGGTCTGAGTAGAAACATCCGTTGCCCGATGATAAGCGACTTTTTATTTCTTCCGTGACCTTGTTTTTTGCTTGTTACATTTTGCTCTCAAGTATTTAAACTTGTTTATTTCTCCATGTTCTCATTCTTAAATGTTATCTATTTTCGTTATTATCTATGTTTCGGCTTGTTATCATGTAGACTCTATTTTGTTTTCTCTATGTTTACATGTAGACCTATCTCATCGTACGCTTCTACTAAGAGATCAGTGTTACTTTGTAATGCATCTATATCGCCCCCCTATTAAGTCTACATCATCCGCCTATACGTACAGTTGATTCAAAACATTCATCATTAGTCCCTTTTTTGTTCTCGTTTATTTTCTGAATCGCATATTATAAAGCAAAGTGAAACAGTAATGGTGACCAGGCATCACCTTGCTTCAATCCGTTGCGAATCTCGAAACTATCTGACACATTATTACCTATCCGCACTCTGCTTATGGGGTCACTAGACACATCTTCACTAGTCGAACAAGTTTTCTCGCAATTCCAAAATTTACCAGGATATTGTACAGTTTTTCACTTTTGATGGAGTCATATGCTTTCTTAAAGTCAATGAATAACTGGTGAACCGTCCCATTGTATTCCCATTTCTTCTCCAAAATTTGTATCAAGGCGAAAATCTGGTTCAATGTCGATCTATTTCTTGTAAATCCACATAGGTGATCTCAAATATATATTTCATCTATGTATACGCTTAGGCGAATTGGTAGGATATTACTCACTCCTTTGTAAGTTATCAATTTATGTATTTCCTTGATTAGTGCCGTTCCTCCCGCTTTAATTAATTCGGCTGGAATATTGTCTATTCCTGGTGATTTGAAATGTTTCAATTTCTTTACCGATATATCGATCTCGATCTCGCTAGGTTCGGGAATCCACGGTTCTGCGGTATGGATTTCAAATTCCTCTGTTCTCTGTTGTGTACATTAAGAAGTTTGTCGAAATAACTTCTCCACACATTGATAATTTTAGTCGGATCCGCTTGAAGATCTCCGCGTTCATTTCTAATCATTCCTAACCTCGGCTGGTAACCTTTTCTTAACGAGTTTACCCCTTTGTATAGATCTCGTATGTTATTTGTCTTCCCGTTTCCCTCTATCTCCTGAATCTTCTGCGTCACATATTCTCGCTTTTTGTTTCGCAACGAAGGAACGTCCTTCACTATATCACGAATTGCCTCGCACATCTTACTTACATCAATTTCATTATTAATGTCATCTTTATTACTGCTAGATTTCGAACCTATTAGAGATTTCCAGTTAGTAATCTACTTCTACGTCCGGATTATCTAATCGTTTAACCTCGAATTTCAATTGTTTTGATCGCCTTCCGTGTTCGCGATGCATAACTTCTCCCTCACCTTTGTGATTACTAAGTGACGGTCGGTGTCACCTTCCGCTCCTCTATAAGACTGACATGCGTTGCCACTCGTCACTAAGGTAGTCCTTCAATACCAGTATACCACTCGATATTATGCCGGCGCTCTTGGCTCGACTACAGGACTTAGTCATGTGCCTTGCCTTTGCGTTATTTGTATTGTAACATTATATAACCAAACATTCTCTTACCCAAAAGAAAGAGGCAGGGCGTTTCACCGCAAAGTCCCCCAAGTTGTCATTTGCTGTCTTGTGTGGGCTTTTCTCTTCAACATGCCTCATAGGATATATCATAGTCTGAGGGACAGAGAACTGGAAATCTTGATGGCCATAGGAGCTTGTTACAACTGTCTTTTAGACTTAAACTTTGCTAACTTAAACTGTATTTTGTATGGATCACTTCGGCCCGTCACGATTATATGAATGCAATACTTGTCATAACCATTAAGTTTGGCAGCTGTAAACATTATTACGTAGACTGTGAGTAAGAGTAGGTACCTATCATTACTGAATCTGACAAATTATATCAGTAGTGTCATTTCAATCATTTTCGTAGCAAATAATATTTTTTTTTCTGGATACAAGAAGAAGACAATTGTAATGACCCCGCATTCTCGGGCGTTCATTTTATATCTTACTCTCACACCTTTTGATTTGTTGTTTTGTTTTCTTTCTTTTCTTTTGTCCCTCTGTTCAGAAGAGAGAGAATATTTTTTTCTTATTTCTGCATCGGTGCTTTTTAAAGGATTTTCCTTAACCCAAGTGTAGAAGGATCCCGATCAATTGTGGTATTCGTCTCATTGTTGCTTTTCGCCGGCTTTTTGTGGTAGTCTGCTCTTGTATTTCTCAGTATTTCTTTGAAATATTTCATTGCCTTTCATTCTTCGACTATTTCACTTCTGTTTCGATTTAAATAAATCATCTTTGATTTTGAACTGTTGAGTTAACATCGTTTTGAAAGCTAGGATACAGCTCAAGCCCACTTTTCTTCTTTTAGCATTCTGTTTGCTGATTGGTCAGCAGATCAACATAGTCGTCGTTTAGCAAAGGTTGCTGGAGGTAATGGCTGCGTGTAAAATTTGAAATAGGCTTGGAAAAATAAAGCAGCCTGATAAATATAATATTAAATAATTCAACGTGGCAGCTTACACTAAATTATAAAGTCATTTGTTGCAGACATCCTGGTTCGTATATGGAGAAGTGATATAAAATTATTTTCTGCAGCAGTTATGGTAGCTGAGAAGGTCATCCCTTATGGTTTAGATTGGAAGTGGATGAAAGCGGTTTGTTTGGTGGGTTGTGTATGTGAAAGTGTCATCTTCGTTTAAGTGTAGTCCCAGTGTTCGTTTTCTCTGTTCTTTCTGCTTAATTTATTGTGGGACTCACCCCCTCTTTTGTGAGCGCGTGATTTCTTCGGTATGGATATGTGATTTCCAAGTGCGTCTGTTGCAGCGAATATGTCAGAATAATTTCTTTGGCCAGGAATGAGTTATCCCTGATAGCAGGTATGTGATAGTTAATTCTCAATTTTCTCCCAATATCCAGATCCGCATCACGATATATTGGGGTTTGAAATTTTAATTTACATAAGCCATGATTGTAACCTAGAAAAATCTCACCTTGCACTCGCTTGCTGCGTATTATGTTTCGAAGTGCACATTCTTTTCTTACACAAATGTTGATTATCTAATTAGAAATTATTTTTACGTGAAGTTTTACAATAGAAATTTGCAGTTTTGCCGTTTGAAATTTTGTATTTTAGTTGAAGTGCTGTGATGCTTACCGGTACCGCGGATCGAACTTCTCTCCGCTTTCCCAGTATATCGTTTGCCAGTCTATACGACAGAAAGTAATACATATTTAACCTAACCTAACTGATACTAATGTTCGTTTGTATGTATAATTTGAAACGACGGTTAGGTTACTTTCAGTTACTTTTTTCGAGACAAATGTATATTATTTTGACAAAAAATTTGGAAATATTGTAAAGAAAATTTCTGTTTAAGAGTGCTGTTAGTACTAAATGAATTACAAATTTTAATGTTCCATATTCTGAATGAAACTCTTCACGTTAGAACTAAATATGTTGAAATTAAATTTTTGAAAAACATGAAGTAAGAAATCACGGATTTTCTGCAATAATATGTAAGAAAATATTTGGCTCCGCCTCTGACGTCGAGCGTGATTATTAATTACGTTTAAATTTGTTGTGTCCAAAAGCTCGCTGGCAATATGTGATACTGAAAGAGTTGCCAAAAGCATTTTTTTAAAGCAAAAATGTGTAGTAAAATTATTTTTGATCTAACGAAAATATATATTGTTTTTACCAGGTATTTCATGTGTAAAGGTTTTATTCAAGCAGTAGTTAGTTTACCATTATAATTAGACTTGCCTAGTAGTTCTTCTGCGTTTTGAAGGTCATCAGCCTTCTGTTGTGTCAGTCTGCGAATTATTATTTATTTCTAGTATATATGATAACAGTGTTTAAACAAGTTTTAATCTGAAGTTTCTAACTGAGCGTAACTTAATTAAGAGAGTAAGTAAGTCAATAACTAAAGTTTATCTAAATTTGTACGTACGGTGTAAACTTCGCGTGGCCGATAGGGCCGTTTGTACTATTTTAAGGGATGATGTTCGGTAGATTTGACCGTCTGGTTCTCAAGTTACCAGTTGAAAAATGTGTGGATCAAACTTAGGCTGAACGAGGTTAGTTGCTGGATACCGGAATTATGTTGCAGTTTTTGTTTTCAGGGTGCACTGGCACTCCGCTTCGGGACATATTCCACAGAGCCTATGTAAAAGTTCCGGCTACTACCCAGGGACGGGATCGAGTTCCGCCTGGTGAATATAGTTCGTATTTGCGTTTTCTTTCGCGTTTTATGGAACGTGAATTTTGGTGAAGGCGAAGGGATTGGTTCTGGAATAAGGTAGAATGCGCTTTAAATTAGTCTGACTGCTCGATAACCTGATGGGGGTACCTTGAACAGTAACGTTGTTACGATAGATTTCTAAGATAGAGTTTTGTGTTTCTAATTTTTCTCATAGTTTCTGCGATTAATCTTTCTGCACATGTTTTTCTTAAGGTTTTCGTCTATCCTTTCTGCGTAGCTGCGATGAGACCTGGGCTCTCAAAATGCAGAATTGAGACGATGTCGAATATTTTTTATAAAGATTTTTTTTTTATAAAGTGTATATCTACGTTGCACGTGCGTTCTGACCGTGCTTGTGCAGGTATATAGTGTAAGGATTTCATCTTTCCTACATGGTGATCTTGTCGAACCCGCCCCTTCCCAACGCTTTGTCTTTTCAAGTGTTCTAGCCTCCTGCTTTCGCCAACCTTTTTCTCCGTTCTGGCACTTCTTTTCCGACTTCTCTTCATGTATGCTTCGGGTGCTAGGACTAGTGTATAAGATGTCTGCGTGCGGTCTTATTTGCTGAAGCATGACATCGATGGGCAGGTACCCTCCTTGATTTTGTCTTTGAACACGGTTATAATAATAATATTATTATTATTACATTATTTTATGCCCTCTTCTGTAGCTTTGAAGGCGTCTTCCTATTGGTGGAGTATAGAGTCTTTCACAATCTTTTAGTATTTTGTGAAAGTGACTGTCCATTTTTCTGTGTGTGTGGACAACGTAATACTGTGCTAATTGCGTACTCAATTTGAACAGTTTCAAGGATTATGCCATACTTTCACGTGTAGTCTAATTATTCTTAACTATTCTGTATTGAGTTCGACACAACTAGATACAATGATGCAAGAACTTGATGCTTCCGAGGTTCTTCTGTAAGCTATCCTTTCTTTCTCTTTGTTTTATGAAAATTTTGGAAAAACTGAACAGATTAATATTTTGATTTAAATTTGTTTCTTTAGGGTACTTTGGCTCAAGCCTATACTATTTTGAAAAGTGGGCAAGATTTGGAATTATGCAATATGACGTGATAATTTTACCTGATTGGCTTTGCAAAGTACGATGCTGCGAGCTGGACATTCACGTTCCTCAGCCAAAGAGAAGCTGTTCGTAACGTTTATCATATCGTATCACAGGAGCTCCATAACTGCCGCCTAGTTTTCAAAACTATGATATTGGCATTGTCTTATCGTTAATTTTGAAAAAAAAAATAAAGTAAAGAATAAGCTGGGTGATCAATCTGATCATAGAGATCTTATGCCGGACTGTACTAAACTAAAAATGGAAGCCATTTCACTTATTCGTTGGGATACTAACTGATCGGGATTTGTCTTTTTATCGTCAGCCATTTAACTATTTTTCTTTACGTTTTTAGGTTTGCCGTTGGTCATTTTTCTTTTGATTGTAACCTTTTTCTCCTCTCCTCACTTTCATCTCTTCCTTAATTTTTTACGTACTTCCATTTCTGTTGTGTTTTCTTTATTTCTCTTTTTCTATGTTATTTCTGTTTTCTTCCCAGAAATAAAGTGAGGACAGTTTTCCTTGGAGGCTTCAGTACAATGTAATCTTCCCCCAGAATTGACCCAAGTCCATCTTTGTCCAGCGGCTAGGTCATCAATTGTGCTCTGAGCGGATGTTCGTTCATCTTTTTCTCTTTCCCCATCGTTCTAGTGTTTGTTTGTTTGTTGCCCACAAGAAACCCGCTGAATCAGTGTACTCTGTTTTGTCGATATAACTCACGTGCTGCAGTGTTTCCAACGTATGTAGCACGTAAACTACGTTACCAAACATTGTGTTTGGTGTATTTTTAAATACACTTTTTAGATAACTTTATAGTGAATTGACTTAGCTGGAGGAAAGCGACTCTGCAATTTTTGGATCTGTCCTTGCTACGTCAATTATAGCTTTCCTTTCATGTGTGCTGCTTCTCGCGCCCTATTCATTCAGTGGAGAGAACTCAACGAGATATACCCGAGCATGTTTAATATACTCTATTTGTATATGGGTGAACCCGGCGATTCTAACAGATGACATTTACTACGACATGCAATAAGTGCTACGGGTGCAGCAGCATTCTACATCAGAACTGTTATCTCAGGTCCCTCAGGAGCACTTTAGTTACAGTGATTGGGTGGAGCATCAGGCTAGAGCTCGGATCACGTAGCCCTCCAGGTCTGGTGGTTAAGGTTGTGCGCTTCAGATGAACATTGAGGCCGCGGTGGCTCAATGGTAGTGCTCACCTCTGGAGCGTGGGTCCACTGGTTCGATCCCGACTCATGCCATGTGGGCTTTGTGGTGGACAAATACCGTGTGCAGGCATTCTCTGAGTATTCCCGTTTGGGTGCTGTACACAGGTTCGATTCTTGCTGCCCTCTATCGTGTTTGAGATATTATTGGGTTTCCCTCAGCTTCACCACGCGGATGCCGGGATGGTACCTAAAACAGACTTGGGAAGAAACGCGTTCCTTTTTAGGAACGTTTTGTTGGAACTCGTTCTTTTTGAAATACATGGAACGTGAACGGCTTCAAGATCATGCTAAGGAGGAACGAGTAAACGTTTCATTTTTACAGGAACGAATTAGAGCCAAAATAATTCATTTTTCTGTGATCTGGACTTACTTTGCACGAGTTTCTGTACCTGCTTCAAACCCAGTTTACTTCCTCAATGTTGTTGATTCTAGGCTAGCGAGCCTAAACCATTACAAAATAAGAGGTATTGATCGCACGTTAATAATTTCGGGAACAGAATTACAGAATGTATGTAATTACAAACAAACAGGGCCTGTCTTCTGTTTTACCATAGCGTATAAGCTTCTGTCAATTCTGCTAGCAGAAATCTTGCTCGATTTTGTTATGAAAGATGTTTCTGTTGAGTGCGTCACAATGGATCAAAATAGTGGACAAATATTTCGATTCTGTATGCTACCTGAATGAAGTTTGTTACACATCAAAATTATATATGGTCAACAAAAAACGCCCAGACAAGATGCATCCGAAATGTCTTGAAAGATGGTGGTTGGAAGTAGGGTTTTTCCATTATATCTTAAAAGCAGTGAAAAATAACGAAAATTTTGTACAGACCGAAGTTTTTAGCATAAAAGAAAATGATCATTTCTCTCCTTACCATTTTTGTATGATAAAAACAAAGCCTCCACCTTGAAGTAAATGTCGGCACACTTTGTGTTTTGCTGAAACAAACGTGAACATCGCTATAATTTCTTAAATATACATGCTATAATTAGTCGACTGAAAATAGCGAAAAAAAAGTGGCCTTGCCTTAAACAGATTGCAACAGAAACTATTCTTGCGGCAATCAAAGTAGGAGTCACATGGAAACAACATATTCGAAATCGGACAAAATCGTAGCACCGGAAAGTTGAAAAAACAACAAAGAAAAACACTTTCCAGTATGGCCGCCAAGCGCTTCTCTGTATTGTTTAGTCTATAATATGTAAGTTACTTGTAGATGAATTCCTTTCAGAAATAAACGAAACCATCCTTTTGACGTAGTGTTTGTTTATATACATTACACCGTTAATGTTAGCACACGAAAACAAATAGTCCTAGTGGTAAAATCCAAGATATACCCCTGCAATATAATGAATTCATTTCAGAGCTCAGATCTCAGAAACCATTAGAGATATCGAGAAAGTGATAAAAACAGATCTTGATCAGTATGAATTTCTGCACACTTTTGTTCATAAGGAAGAACGTGAAAATTCCAACCGTTTCGAAGATATATACAAAAATGTAAATAATTTTGTACGTCAGAAATGTATTGCTCTATTGCTTACATAGTAGATATTAACTTTCGGAGGTAGTACTTTTAATTTGCATCTTGTGTTGTTTTAATATATTGTTCAGTTTGTTAATCTGGAAATGCCATACAGGGTCTGAGAATAGCCTAATTAATACAGGGAATAGAGATATAAAATCATTTGAACAAAATTGCAACGTAATCAATGTCAATCTATATCTGAGTCTTCTGATGAAATCTCAACTTCAGGTTCTGCAATGTTTTTACATCCACTTTCGTGACAAACTTCACAAACATCAGTACAAGGTAGACCAATTTTCTTGCAACTACAGCGTAGGGTTTCACATTTTGTTGCAACGTATGATAGAAAGTAAGGACTTTGGAGCTGGTGGTAAATCAGTATACTTAAGAAATTATTGATTGCCTCTTACAAATCATCCCCAAGTACAGGCATCCTCAGCATAATCTCCATATTTCCACTGCATCATTTGATAATAACAATGTAACGAATGGTATTTCACAGCGGATTCTGTTGGTGGAAGGTCTTCATGTTTGACAAGCGTTTTGCCCGAAGCCACTTTTTCTCTGAAGGTACGATAGCATAGCTGACGCAAGGTTTCATTTCTTCTTCCTCCAAACAACAAGAGCATAGCTCTTCTTCCAGCATCTTCAATCTCAACTTGGCTCTTATTTAATTCACAAAAAGTGTCTGCAATTTTTTGTAGATCTTCAGTATTGATAAGCTTCTTGAATGCTGATATTTTTCCAATGCCATTTATGTAGGAGGTTGAGTCACAGCCGGTAAACGCATGGATGAAAAGTAAATGTCTGCACATTTCTTCTTCAAGTGCCTTTTTAATAAAAAAAAATAATGTTGTACATTTTCTTGTCACCCTTTCTACTGGTTACATCACTTCGAAAATGCAATGAAAATCCGTTATCATTAGCGTAGTACAGTAATATAATCTGTGTCCTCTCCAATAACAACGGTATTGCAATATTGAGAGACTTGCGCTACTTCTCGAACTATTAAACCATCAGCATCACCTGATCCGAAAATTACTTTACAACCATTATTCTGTAGATGTTGTCCAATAAGACTGATGACTTTTTACTTGTTTTCGGTATTCAAAAGAAATTTCTCTTTATTCCCTACGAAAGTTAGTTCTGGAGTGAAATGAGCAGTGGATGCTACTTTTGAATTGACACCTCGGCAAAGCTGTGTCCTTTATTGAGGGTACTAACGAAAACAACTGTCGCTTCTCCATATTTTTTTCATGTGAAATCAGCATATGATGAAGCTATTCCACCGAAAGTGTGTCCTTCTTTCCACGGTACTCTGTGAAAGAGAGATCCACCGTCTAACACAAAATGTTTGTTATTCATCTCCGTATTTGTATCTACATGCTTACGTTGCTCTTGTTCAACGCATGGCCTATGCTCGTGTTCATGAGTTGCATGAGCAAGTGAAGACTTTTCAGCTTTATGCAGTAGATTTCATGATTCAAAGAGTGGTGGTGGGTAGGGACAGAGCTCATGATCCAGAAATTGTTCTAGGCTTGTACCTATAATATTTACCGTAACAACAAGTCATTGGACCAGAAGTGCTGAGTCGCACGTTGCTTCATCGTTCTTGTTTAATTTCACTGATTCAGATGATCTTATTGTCTGAACACGATCTTTTCATTTGTAGGAGAATCTAAACACGTCCCTTCTTGAGAGATTGTTGACTATATCTTCCCCAAAGCTGAGTAACTTGTGAACATTTGGAGTATCTGGATCGAATGTGCGTCTTGTTATAATGTTCCTCGTACGGTCAGATGTGAAAGGGGAGTGTTGAAGGAACGCGAGAACTTTGTCACCATCTTCCCTGTCTTGCATTTGTCTTGATCGGTGCATTTCTTTGTGTTGTTCACTTCTAAAGTCTGGTTAATGCCTGCATAGCCAAACTATCAGCTTCCTGGCATGGCCCACTGAGCTCGCACACTTTCAGACATTCAGCTGTCTCTTGTAAAACCGGTATTCCATTCAATGGAACGCATCAAAACTTGTTCGATCACGAGGCCACATCCCAACCCTGACCAAGGTTTATCAGTTCTGTGAACAACATGATATCCCTGTTGAAATGCAGAATATACATATGGGCTCTTTCCAGGAGGCTGTAGCATAGTTTGCAGCAAACTATTTTAGAAAAGTACTGTGACCTGCTGCAGCAAACACAGGCAAACATTCATGTATGGCATCTAGATGTAAAGACCAAGAGCCTGATCGATCTGCTTGAAAAAATTTACGGGTTAGACTTAGCATACGTTGATACTGAGACCATAAGTTACTGGTCACAGAAGATTTTCTCATGTTATCCATCCTTTCGTCTATTATTGTTTTCAATGTTTGTATAGATCCGGCATTTTCTATATCCGAAATGTTTTTCTTGTGCATCAGTAAATCATCGTACAGGTTGATAACATCGTTAAGTCAAATCTTTGCTTTTCTCATCACTCAGTAAATCACAGAACAACATTGAAGTAAGTGAACCATCAACTAGCATATGCTCACGAAAAGCACTCGACACAAGGCTGGGGTGATGCTTTTGTCACGTGATCTCTAGTTCACTCGTGACGTCACATGGCGACTACGGAAACCTACAGCGGCAGGTCTTTAGCGGAAGGATTGTTTTTAGGATCACGTAGGATTTTGTTTAAATGACTATAGCTCTGGATCTAATTGTCATAGAATCACGAACGAGCTCTAGTTCGAAGCACAGTAGACCATAGAATACACGCATGACTAAAAAGAAAAGCATGGGGTGCGCTCTCATATAGTCACTTTATAAGTTCTTCAATTGGCGCGCCCCATACTTTTCTTATTAGTCATACATAAAGAAAATTATTTTCCACTTTGTAGTAGGAATTGTTTAAGAAAAGTATGTATTTAAAAAGTTTATTATTATTATTTTTTCGAGTTATTTCGGTGTTCGTATACTTTTTCTCAACCTAATGTTTTGTGACCCAAATCCTAGTGTTCTACAACCAGTCAAACGACAGATCGTTTCAGGCTAGCATTTACTTTAGGATAAAGAAGTCCATATTAAAAAGAAATATTAAAATATGGTTTTAAAATATATAAATATATGAAAGTAACAATGGAATATTGTATTGTCACCCGACTTACGTTGCTGTGCAAAATTTCATCATTGTATGACGTTGGGAAATGAGTTAAATTAAATGAGGACACCACGAACCATTGTGAACTAACGAAAATTGTGAACTATCATGTATTTTTGCATTTCTGTCTTTTCTTGCGTGATTTACTGTACATGTTGTTATACTAGTTGAGAAATGAGCAAGTCCTTGTTGTCATAAACATAAACGAAAGAAAACATTGGTATAAACTTCACGAGAAAGTCTAAGAAAATCAATTTTTCCTTAATTTTTTTTTTATCCTAAAGTGCCGAAAGGGCATTCAGACAATAATAAAGGTTGATTCCTTATAAACCTTCGCCCATTCTTAATACACCATTAAACATAGAAACAAGAGATCTTTACGAGCCAATGGGAAGATTTAGAACTTTAAAAGTTCGTGGTTCATCAATAGTAACACAGTCCGTGATATGTATCAGTTCGCGCAGTGCCCCAGTATTATTCTAACAGATCAGCTAATAAGCCCTTGTAATTGACAGAAGCTTAAGAAAAAATCAATATAAACTTCAAGAACATAACAAAGCAACCAAGAAAAAAGGATAAAATAAAAATTTTGTGGAATATATTCTCTTTTTTCTGGTTTAACTACCCTTCCGATTATTAAACACCCTTCATCATAATTTTAAAATGTTCAACGAAACTGAAGGATTGATAGAAAAACCGAACAAGTAAAAAATGTTGATCTTTCAAAAAATTGAAAAATCTCTGACGTTTGTTTTTTCAATGTAAGAATCCAAAATATTTTATATAGTGTTATTATACGGCTAAATCACGAGACTTTGTATTTTCTGGTGCTACACATAGTGTCAAAATTGATTTCGAGTTTGTAAAGGTCCTGTCGTAAATGTGAAATTGCCGAAATCCACTACACCAGGATACTTGTTACCGCCCATAAAATTAATTTTATCTTTATCTTAGCAGGATACTTTGTTAAAAAATATAATTAAATAAATTGTTGTTAGAATTTAGTGGTAAATGCTTATTTAAATATTCTGATATAATATTCAATGGCTTTACTCTTTTACTTTTGCAGTTTTTAAAGTAATGATTAAGACATATCGAAAGATGGAGTGATTTTGACATATCCGCCCCCCTCCTCCAATAGGAGGTATCACTCCTCCAAATTCTCCAGCTTTAAACTTTTTAGATTTAAAAATTTTAGAATCACTGCAAAACGTTACCTCTACCATCCCTAATTGTAGTTTCCCTATCAAAATGAAAATCCTGACACAATCTCTGAATCTATGTTTATTTAGGATACTTCAGTTCAGTTGTTTTATGCGCTCTAGCGTTCTTTATCTAATAGAAACTTTCTAAAATTTGAAAAGCTACCCTACCTCAGTTCGTACAGTAGGTTGAGAATATTATGTGGAGCGCTGTCTCCACTTCACGGCGCGTGTGTATCGCACAAGGGTTACCTTTTTTCTTTTGTTGTTGCCGTAGTTACAATTTTCATTTTTTATCACCTCTTATTGTGGTTGAGTGTACTAGATAACTAACCTTTCATTTGATTCTCTTTAACGCCAATACTAAGTCTTTGTTCATCTCAAAACTTCTGCTTACGAAGTCATGATGTGTACGCGAATGATACGTTTCCTCCAAACGAAAAATGTAATATGACCCTTTCAAACACAAGAAAGAACATGCGTATTTAAAACATTATCTGCCTGTTCCTCGTGCATTGATGTGACTACCAAGTTTAACAAGTTCGAATTGCATAAGCCTTTTCCTACAAGCCAGACTTGTTTTGCGAACCTATTTTCGTAACTCCTTCCAAGTCAAGGAGGGAATGATCAAATCCTATATTGTTCAAGATATAAGAAATCTGTAATTATTATTATTACTACTACTACATGATGTAGAGTGAATTTTGTATCAATGTGGTGTATGATGTTGAAATTTATGTGTATATGGTGTTATGTATGACAAATCATATTAAGTGACAATTTGGAGTGAAATAATTGACACTTTATTTGATGAAAAATATGATGTGAAATTTTAAATTTGGTATAAATTATTAATATCACTGGACACTACCAATATAGGCAATTATGTTGATAGCAAAGATATTTTAATGTGTGATTTTTATGTAATATTTTCTTCTTGTTTTAAATATTTGTCAATGCAATTATTAATGTTAACACAAATTGTAACTGTCATCATGACAATGTATTGGGCGACATCATTTGGATATGTTCTGTATTGTCTTTATGCCTAATAAAATACTAAAAATTATTATTATTATTATAAAAATATTTTACTACTACTTAATTATTTGTACACACTTTTCCAGATTCAAAGTTGTGCGCAGACTTACCGTCTGAATTTTAAGTGTTTTGCTACGCTGTTTCTCGCGATGTATCGTACTGGTAACATTGCAAATCTTCCTCCAAAGCTTTTTATTTGAATAAGCAATTCTATGTATATTTCTTCAGAATATTAATCTCGTCAATACACATTAACTAATTCGAACAACAAATGTGTTACTAAGTATGTTCTTTATACCAGCACCCACAGCACGTGTGCAATTCCATCGACAGACCTGTCGCCGCGTGATGTCACAAACTACCCTCGGCTTGAGAGAGGCAAAACGAGGCGTGTTTGAACCCAGCCTTGTGTAGAATAGTCATGCTCTCGACACAGCCTTTCCAGTCATGATTCACCGGCAAATTACGATTATTTGTTTCAATCTTTTCCTCGTGTGGTTTCCAACCATGAAACGCCCTGTATGAGATTTCCAGACAAACAAACTAAACAATTTACTAAAACAACACAAGACGCAAATTATAGTAATTTTAGACAAATTACTACTTCCGAAAGTTAATATCTACTATGTAAACAATAGAGCAATACATTTCTGACGAACAGCACTATTTCTACGTTTTGTATATATCTCCGAAACAGCTGGGATTTCGACGTTCTTCCTTATAAACAAAAGTGTGCAGAAATTCATGCTGATCAAGATCTGTCTTTATCGCTTTCTTGATATCTCTAATGTTTTCTGAGATATGAGCTCTGAAATGCATTCACCATATTGGCCGCCATCTTGGATTTTATCACTAGGACTATTTGTTTTCGTGTGCTAACATTAACGATCTAATGTATATAAACAAACGCTACTTTAAAAGGATAATTTCGTTTATTTCTGAAAGGAATTCACCTACAAGTAACTTGTATATTATAGACTAAACAATCCAGAGAAGCGCTTGGCGGCCATATTGAAAATTCGTGTTTTTTTTTTTTTTCAACTTTCCGGTGATATGATTTTGTCCGATTTTGAATATGTTGTTTCCATGTGACTCCTACTTTGATTGCCGCAAGAATCGTTTCTGTTTCAATTTGTTTGAGGTCAAATGCTGTTTTCAGTAGACTAAATACTGTTATGTACGTTATGCGCTAGTCCTAAGACTGAAAACATGCCAACTTGTAATATGGCGACTTCTTTCACCAAATTAGACAATCCTTTCAAACTGTCTCAGGTGTAAGAAAATTCACACTTGGTACAGTTGTCTTCCCAATTAATGTAATTACAATATAAATAGCTTTCCCGGTAAAAAGAAATATATGAGTTCTCAAAATTCGAAAGTGCATGAAATATATATTGTGGACTTAAGACTTTCTGTCTCTTAAGTCTGAGTACCATCGAAACATTCGCTTGGTGTGACTGAGGCAATCCTTTACCAAGGGAGGCGAATACCGAGAGGATACTCCGGTAATGTACGAATTACCATGTGGCCTCCAACCAACCGGGATCAAGAAGGTGAATATCCTTCCCAATGTTCGTCTAGTGAACCTGAGGAAAACCTTACCTTGAAGCGACAAACACCTGGTAGGATATTCTGGGACGACGTAGCTGAAAGGTAGGCATAAATGGGGGAATTAACACTAGGAAACAAATGGAATAATAAGCTCAACTCTTATAAAAAAGGTGGGTTTATTAACCCTAGGACTGAACACTGATCATGGGAAAACGGGCGGAACGAGTCCCACCAGCGGCAATGAATTTCATACCAAGCATTCCGAATCACAGTTCCACTTACCAGACAGAGGGCTCAAGCCAACTGCAATGTTTCAAAATGTTAATGCTAGCAAGGGGAATACTTGACAGCAGTGTCCATCAGAAGTGAAGGAAAAGCGTATCCCAAAGTGTGTTGCAATTTAATTCAAGGCACAGAAACAGTGATAAGAAATTTCTTTCTTTTCTGGATAATGGTAACTGGGAAGTGTAATTGTCAACGACCGGTATACAGCTGACGAACAATTCAATCCCTTGTACCAAATGGTCTTTAAAAGTAAGAAATATTCGTTTTTGATAATAAATTTTCGTTATCTTTTATTGTTGTCGAGGTACCATGGAAACACTGGTTTCCGGTCGGCATTACTGGTTTCGGAGTATATTTTTTGATATGTGCTCCAAGTTTCTTGCTGGTAACCAGAAATATTTTCGTTCTGTCCTGCTATGCAATTTTTTTTTTAAATGGCAAGAAGTGTTATTTTGAAAAATTCCATCACAAGTTTCCGTATTGAGAGTGGTTAATCATTCTCTATATCATGGAGAATTTTCGGTTAATTTTGTTATGGAAAAACACTTGTGTTCCCTTGAAAGGTATTTTTGTTTGATTGATGTAGTGCAAGAAAATCTCGTTTGGCTTAAAACTGTGAACTTTTTTCTTATATTGCAGCTTTATATAATTCAACTGATAACTTACAGGCGAAACATGAATTAGTCAAAAAGATGGGTAAAGCGATCTTTTTAGTCACGTCTGGATGATACCTAGAATACAGACTGACAGTTTCTTTCTGCCTAAATTGGTCGAACATCATGTTTAGGGAGGAAAACCATCTCACATACTTAAAAGGGACATTATCCTTAGTTCAAAATTGGAATTAAATAATAAAATACTTTCTTTTTAAATGAGAAATTTTAAAACAAATATATGAAAGGAAAGCCGTTGAGAACATAAGATGTAATGCGAAAATTCAATTCTGAGAAGCACTTAAATCCACCCAACCACAAGCTTATTACGTGTGTTACTCCGTGAGTCCGAAAACCGCACCAACATCGATTAATGCCTCCCTGCCTTAAACACAACCGCGAAATTAATAGAGTTTTACGGTGCTTAACAAAATGCAATTTCCAACTCTTGAACAACCAAGTTATACTCTCCCAGTAATCTAGCTAGTATGTTGATAGAAAAGATTTTAACAGAGAACTGGAGGAAAAGCACGAAGCATGAAAATTGTGCTTTATAAACAACTAATAGGACTAAACTTTCGTATCTGGAAACTAAGTACAAATGTTATCTGGCTTTTTACCACTATGCCTCATTATTAAATGTAACTTCAGGGCTCTAGGAATTCTAAAGAAAACAAACAGGTGTTTCCTGCTTTTAGCTAGCTTATATACGAGAAAACTTCAGTAAGTCATATTGCCTGGATATTTAATAAAATATTCGACGTAACCTTGTAAAGCTACTGAAATCTGAAGAGAGATGTAGGGCAGGTTGGTATAGCGTGAAACAGATGACAGGGCAATAGGAAAACAAACGACAATAGAAAAATCATGGCCACTCCGCTAGAAACTTATACCTTACAGCAGCGTTCCGCAAACTGTGGTCTGCGGACCACAGGTGGTCCTCGAGGCCTGTCCTTAAGCAGGAACAGAGTGGCCCGTTGAACCTACAGACTAATTAAACTGGCCCGCACTTGAAAATAGTTTCCGAAACGCTGACTAACGAATTATCAGTGTTGTCTTTATCAAGTGTTCACTATACGTTAGGCGAAACTAGAATTCTCATTTCGCCTATTCCATTTTTGGAATTATGGTGATGCTGAGGAAAATCCTAAACAGCACGGCTCGAACACGTGTGCCTCACCCATATGCACTCATCTTCATCAAACTATCGGGACGGGGTAAGCCATAGTGATGTTTCCGCCCATACAATTAATTTTATCTTATTAAACTATCCATCCTCATCCTCACCCTCAAATATTCGCTTATCCTTCAACCAAGTTTCAACTTGGCCTTCCCCTTGAATTTTAAGTGTCAGCTTCACCATCACCTTGACTCTTATGTGTTAGCTTCACAATCACCTTGACTCTTACGTGTTAGCTTCACCATCACCTTGACTCTTACGTGTTAGCCTCACCATCACCTTGACTCTTACGTGTTAGCTTCACCATCACCTTGACTCTTACGTGTTAGCTTCACCATCACCTTGACTCTTACGTGTTAGCCTCACCATCACCTTAACTCTTATGT
>JAGDQP010000941.1:0-18095 GCA_022664845.1 Lepisma saccharinum | reverse complement strand
GTGTCACAAGAAACAATCAGCAGACGTTTACGAGCAATGGGGAAGATCAATAAACTGGGTAAATGGGTCCCACACGATTTGAATGAACGTCAAATGGAAAATGGCGAAGTCACTTGTGAAATGCTGCTTCAACGCCACGAAAGAAAATCCTTTTTGTATCGAATTGTGACGGGTGACGAAAAATGAATTTATTTTGAAAACCCGAAGCGGAAAAAATCGTGACTTTCACCTGGCGAAGCCGGTCCTTCAACACCAAGGCCAAATCACTTCGGAAAGAAGACCATGCTTTGTGTCTGGTGGGACCAGAGCGGTATTGTGTATTATGAACTCTTGAAGCCCGGCGAAACCGTTAATGCACAACGCTATCGCCAACAAATGATTAATTTAAATCACGCATTGATCGAAAGACGACCGGAATGGGCCCGAAGACATGGCAAAGTGATTGTGTTACACGACAATGCGCCGTCTCACAGCAAAACCAGTGAGACACCTTGAAACCGCTTGGATGGGACATCCTTCCGCACCCGCCGTACTCCCCAGACCTGGCGCCATCTGGCTATTACCTCTTCGCAACAATGGGGCACGCGCTCGCAGAGCAGCACTTCAGCAATTTCGAAGACGTTGGAAAATGGTTCGACGAATGGTTAGCCGCAAAAGACAATCAGTTTTTCTGGCATGGTATGCATCAGTTACCCGAAAGATGGGCGAAATGTGTAGAAGCCGATGGCCAATATTTTGAATAAAATAAAATTAATTTCCCTTGAAAATTACGTGTTTTCTTTACCACAAAAACCGGCAAAAACTTATGCATATACCTGGTATTTCCGTACTTTTGTATTAGATTGTGAACGTCCATAATATTACGTACAGGTAAACATTTCCGTCATCGTGAATTTAGCTAGAAAATATGTTTTGTGTTCTATAATCGGTACTTCATGACACTGTTTCCTTTGAAATAAAAGAGAAAGTTGGGAATTCTGATATTATTTGACTTGAAAACCTTTCATATAAGAAAAAATGCACTTAACGAAGAATTACTATAGATGAAAAAAAAACTTCTTTCATCTAGGAGATGACGTCAGAACTTTTAAAAGACATCTCGTCCAAGTTTCTTTAATAGACAAATGAGAGGTGTGAGGCAAGTGTGATGCCATCAGGGAGATGAGAGAGATGTCGAGCATCGTCACCTTCCTCTTTCATTTTCTTCAAAAAGTTTTTACTCATCGCTCGTCAACCTGGTTTGCATCTTCTGGATTTTTTTTCGTCGTAAAAAATGAAAAAAAAAAAAATCCCAATCTTGATTTATTTTACCTAGTTAGCGAACATTTTAAAAGTTTGAAGTTGGACGTGACTTAATATTTGGTCGTTGGGATCTTTTTGATCTCTTTTTGGTTTCTCCCTGGAGAGCTTGGCTATGAAAATTGAGAGTTATAAATGAGTTGGTGATTAGTTTTAGGTTATAATGAAAACGAAGTGCAGTATTCAAGATTGCTCGCTTAGCATTCATTATTCATACTCAAATTATTTAATAAGTGGTGTGTGTTTCACCCTTATACATAATTAACCAACATTTGGTAATTCTGTGTTCTGCGGTGTCCAGGAAACGGGACCTACAGTTTTAAGTGAACTCGAAAGGATCTATTTGCCGATTTTCCCAAATGCCAGACCATCGAAATTGGGAGCAAATGGAAATTTGGCGATGTAAGTATCCTTTTATGGTAATTTTTTCGTATAGATTATTTTCGTATCAAAAGGTATAGGAAGAAGTGTGATCTAAGGGGTTGTAGCGGTCTGGCACAATCTCTTCTTGTGTCTACATCGGGAAACGAACGAAGGACCTTTTAATTAGAGAGAGATAAGCGAACCCGTTCATCCGCGGGGGACACCTTAACAAGAACAGAACTTTTAAAAAACAAGCGGAAAACTTTTCTGATGCCAACTTTTGACAGAGCTATAACGTTCTCTTCCCCACTGCACCACCAATTCCTCTAAATTATAAAATACCATCTCAAGTGCTGACCAAACAGATCTGGACTTCCCCAGCTAGATGCACTTAACGTTAAAAAATATTAGAGAGACCTTAATTCTTTTTTCAAAATTGATGCGCGACGGTCTCCAAAGAGACCTTAATTCTTTTTTCAAATTGATGCGCGACGGTCTCCACCCCACCCTTCGCTCTCTGTCTCTCTCTGTGTATATGTATTAAAGATAAGAGATCATATGCTGCAACACTTGACTGGAGTCAACAATGCAGATTCAGCATCCGACAGAGTTCTCCCTTTCCTGGAACATAGATTTTCATCCTCCCCCGATGCACTTTCATCCGATGGCATCCGATATACGTATACGAAGGGATGCAAAAGTACGCAGTGGGGTTACTGTGGTTCTAGGGGTTGTTTTCGAGGTTTTAGTAGCAAGGGTAGCTATAAAGACAAAGGGAGAGAGCGGGAACGTTAATTTCCATTGTGAGCACATCGATCATAATGCCATAACTTTATTTTTTTCAGGAAAGGCTAAAAGTTTTCACCCCCGTCTTGTGGTGAAGAGGAACTCACCCTTCTGTTTTACTTTGTGCCACTAAATTTGCGAACATAGAATACACTCATATGTGGGGGAAATAATTTTATTGGAAAGTACTCACGTTGCATAGCACATTTTCACCCCATGAACGATCTCCTGATGCTTTGTAGAGGGTTCCTTTTTATAAAATAAATAAGAAAATCACCCTGTAACGAAGTGTTTGACATCCAGCTGTCAGTTTCATTTGGTATAGTTCGTATAGTCATGTTATCCTCGACTTTTTTTCAAAACTTTTGTCCAATTATCTCTTTTTCCTCCATTTAATAACTTCTTTTTCTTCATCAATACAGAACCCAATATTTTAAAATAATTCTGTTTCGGAACCACCGGACAGTTTGTCAAGTTTCGACCATTGCCTCAGCGCATGTGCAGAAGTGAGAATAGATGGAAATTTTATTCTTTTGAGGACTTCGGATCGACACTAGGGAGGCATGCAAGTTTGATTCCTGCTACTGACTATTCTACCTGAGGCTTCCCACAGTTTCACTTAGCGAATTCCTTAATAGTACACAAACTAAGGTCATGTCCTCTATCTTCCTCGTTCCTGTCCCGAAAAGTGTTCGTTATTTATCAAATTTGCGACACGCTTGCGCCATAGCTGTTTGGACAGGCCTTAAGTTGCATATTAAAAAGAATTAATTAACTATTGCATTGATGACAGAAAACTTACGAAAGAAGTTAACTTGCTGGCGCACGTCATTGTGATAAACATAACACACTGGGGTGATGAGTTTTCTCACATCTTTTTCGGGCTTGAAATTTGAATACGAGAGACGAGAGGTACAAACGAGGGTCTTTAAGAGCTTAGAACAATTTACTTTTGAACTTTTGGTGTTAAGGACACAAACAATAGGAATGTTCAAACAGATCCAAATTCTAGATACGAGTTTTCGGATCTTCAGATCTATATCTGATTCCAGGCTTCGGATCCTTTTGGATCTATATCTGGCCACCACAGTATAAACTTCCGTGTGTCGATAAAAAAAATCTAGATCTTTCTTAATACAGAGATAAGAAAATACTTTGAAAATAATCGTATGTCGAGAACAACTAAAGAAGTCGCAGCAAGTCACAAAGGATTTTTTTATTTTGGTAAAATTAGTTTAATTTTTGGCAAATTTATATGTATTTTACGTAAATTTCACACCCAGACAAACCTCGGAACCCTCTCGAAGGCTCTTCTCCTCCGAAACTAACTTCAAGGTGTGTGCCTGACCATTTCTACTTACTATTCACGGTGTTCTGCAGTGATCTCAACTCCCATTTTGGGGTTGCAGTGATCGTAACTGTAGAGGAAGGGGTGGTCAAGATGGGACACCTTTTTAGTCTCAGAGCTCATTATTTCGCACGATATTACAAAGGTTGGTCGTGCTACACTTGTGAATTTTTATAGTTTAACAACAGGTAATTAAACAATAGAGATGTCGGTTTAAACACAGCACGCTGTAATTCAGGCTGGTCTGCCGGGAGGTTCGAATCCGCGTTCGTGACTGAGCTTTGTCCTCAGCCATACCAGGCAGATCCCGGGATGGTACCTACTAACTAGGCCCTGACTCACTACCTTTCAACATCCTCTTCCCCACCATATCCCAGCCTGCGTATCCGCGTACCTACCCATTGCCGAACCGAAGGTCACGACATTACCGCCTGGACCACGAAGGCTACGTTTATACCTCGTTTCAGTGCGAGTAAGCTTCACGAAGAAAAAGGAGAGAGAAAAACTGAAATTTTGAACTGCAAATCTCCAAATCGCAAATTATAGTACTCCTTCCGCACACAGGGTATGAAATCATATAAATCATATAAGCGTTGCTGCTTTCGTCAGTCCACGGTTTTCACTGCTGTGAACCAAATTTGCTTCTTTGAGCTATATAAAATAAATAATTTTAAAAGTTGTACTTTTACTTGTTATTCAAAAACAATTACATCGGTGCCAACCTTGACAAAGCAAATCGGTAAGGTGGTCACGTATCGATCACTTTGATCTAGTTCCATGTTCATTATTTCCTCCAGATTTAAAACTTCCCACAAGTTTTTAAGAGGAGAGTGAATGAACCAGATAATCCTTTAATTACAGTATAGAAAGCCATATATGTAAAAATATTTGATAACCAATACTAGATGGAAACCCTGTTTTATATAAAGACCTCCTGAATCAGTTAATCTCCACAGCAGCCATATGTCAGTGGTGACGGAGGGGGATATAGTTTGAGAAATAGCTTTTGAATGAGAAGGGTGGGAACGATTTAAAAGAGCCTCCCTGTGACTCATGGGTTTGCTTCCCTCCTCATATGTAGACTCTCTTTCCTCCTCCTCTGCACCTCACAACAGGCTATCTGCGTGCATGCATGCTGTTGCTCCACAAATAAAATGTATTTCACATGGGTGGAGACAATTCTCTTAAATGTTTATCATCATCCATGCAGTGTCTCTTAAACATTAGAAAGAAAATTAGAAGCTTTGTGTGAATGTAGAGTGTTTGTTAGGGACATGTAGTATATATTCCGGTTATTATCAATATCAGTTCCCGAGTAATTGGGTTCCGATTAGGATGAAAGTCCACAATCTCCAGTAAAGTCTGTTTTTACAGGAGAGAGCAAAAACTATTTGGAACGATAAATAGTTTATACATTTTACATCCGATTACACTAATCTGTAATTTGAAGAAAGGTCAACTGCCTCCTCAGATACTGTGCTTCAAAATGTTGCCATTGTGACAATGACGATTTTGTAAAGATTTGTGAATCATTGTCCTTTCACTAAGATGTTACAATCCAAAGCATGGTGTTGGGCGAACAGAAAGAGCCTGATCTTCAATGGATGTTCTGGATCTGTTTGGTAATTTAGAAAACATTATTTGCATTCATCCGAGAAAGAACAAAAAAAATCTTAAATCAAAGAAATCAAAGTTAGATTTGGTTAACTTTGGTCCGAAAAGGTTAGATTTCTGTTGACTTCGGTACCGGGAGTATCTACGTGTCAGTGGTGACTCAGATTTATAGTAGACAGAAGGCTTTGAATTGCTATGCTTATGTTTTACGAATTCTTAGACAATTATATCTTTAAAATAATAAACAGCTGCGTTATAAACAAAGAAGTGAAGGAAAACAGGAAAAAAAAAAACAATTGTTCTTCCTTTACAATAATTGCTAAACATGAAAAAAAAAAAGTTTGAAGCTTGTAAATAAATGAAGTTTATTTCAAACGAAAACATTACAAACAAAAAGTCCTAGGAAAAGTCGAGGTAAACCTCCTTTCATGTTGAATCAATTTGACTTGCAGACCCCTGGCCAACTGTCATACTGGACCCCATCTTTTAATTTCTGACATCCTTACATATCGTCGTCGGAACTGCCATACCCCCTATGTGGCAAACCATCAATTTTTCAGGAAGCCCCCCCAAAAAAAACAGTTTCTGTACTACAGTCTTGAATACAATTTAGGTACTTTAAATTTGTTGTATCTCAAAAAGTAGAAGTTATTTTAACATGAGATTTTTCTACAGTATGCAGAGTACACAGAACTATAAACTGGTGCAAAAACATGAAAAGTTAAAAAAAATGCCACATAGGGGGTATTGCAGTTCCGACGACGATATAATATTCTAATTATTTTTTAGCCCGCATATTAAAAATATACAACTCCAAATATAATTTATAAGGAAAATAATATTCCTTCCTTCTTTCTTCATTCCTTCTTGCTTTGACTTCAGCAAACTTATGTATCACTTCTTCGAAGTCTAACTTACTGGTCATATACTGCTCGATGGAAAGAAGTACTAATCCTTTCAATCTTTCTTAACCCATTGTGCTTCTCAGATAATATTTTCTTTTTCTTAAGTTTAGAAAATGAACGCTCTTCACTGGCAGTTATGAAAGGAATAGTCAGAAACAACATAAAAGCTGTACTAACTTCGGAAATCTGGATGAAAGGAACTGATTTTTCACTCTGAGTAAAGAAGATAGTTCACTGATTGCTGTCAGCTTTGAGATCTCATTACTAAGTGCCGATGGCATACTTAAAAAGTTCTCGTGAAAATGCCGATGAAATAATTATCTTCGCTGCACATAACTGCGAACTGAGAGTTAGGTTTAGGCACACCAAAATTCGATACTACTTAGCTCAAACCATTGAAACAACATTGTATTTGATTTGTTATCAAATCGAGCACATGGAAATGACATTCACTCGAAAGAAACCGTTCATCTTAAGGAAGTTTGTCCTAGTGACGTCGTCACCCTTTCCTGTGATGGGCATCAACAATTTCAGGCTGGATTGACTAGCTATTTGCTATCATGTTTGCATCCTCTTTCAGTTTTCAAAGCTATTTTGATAATGTTTTAGTTCTTCAAGACACTTTTGTAGAAGTTCCATTGCTTTTGTAAATCCATGCTTTTTGATTGAAGTGCTTTTGACACGACGCTGATTGTATTCAACATTTTGCACTGACACATCATCCAGCAAACAAGGTGATATATATAATTCTCGGTGCGTTTTCCCATTTCTTCAGCTTTTTTTTTTTTTTTTTTTTTTTTTTTTTTTTTTTTTTTTTGCGTCAGATTGAGAGCAACAAAATTATCCCACAAACAGACCTTTGAATATTACGGCAGAAACTCCTTCATACATTTCATTAGATTACGTTTCTTCTGAGTTAAATTTCCGTTATTTGCGCTGAACAAAAAGGCGTGCACCTCTTGATACTATGCCAAAAAGTACATACATACTTGTGATTGTGTATCAAACGAACTACATGACATCGTTTATTTTAGCTGATAAATTAGAATACCCGTAATGGCGTAGGCGTGTGACATTATCAGTTACGAGTATTCTAAATTCTCAACTAAAATAAACCATGTCAAAATGTCAGGTTTGATACACATTCACAAGTATTACTGAGGCCGCTTTCCAGAATTTATTGCTCATATTAAACAATGTGAAAGCATACACACGTAGCGTACCTACTGAAGCCTCTTAAGAAGTTCATTCTCCACACTGTAACGGTCCAACCGGCTGCTGAATACATATTGATAATGGTTTCTTGGGAGAAAAAATAAACTTTTGTCAGCCCAGCCACCCTGTACTTACGCGCCTGATCGTCTCTACGTGTAGCTTCACATAAATAATGTTAATAATCTTTAATATTTTGGGTGGTAAGAGAACCATATAGCTCAGGCCTACAGCTTTAACCTCTACTTAGAAGCACACCCTCCTTCCCTTTAGATCGCTTCCGAGCCTTTGATGGCGATCCTACCACCATTAGGAAACTTTTACAATTCATTTCTCAAATTTAACGACAAACACGCCTTTCACGCGGATAAAAGTAATAATCTAGATAATCATAGTATTGTAATTATACATCAGAATCTTGAATTCATCCGAAATAAGAAACTAGAATTAGAGGTAATAACACAAACAATTTCCCCTGATATTATGTGCTTGTCAGAGCACTGGCTCAGCGCTTCAGAAACCGTGAAAGGACCGGCAAACCGGGACTGTCGCCCCAAAAGGCTTCTGCCACTAACTGGCAAGAAACTTCTTAATTCCTCTTGCTAAGGCTTAAGGGAACCGACCGGGGTAGACGCCTAATGTCCAATCCATACGTTCACGTCGTGGGGCCTGTTAGTACCCAAACAACTGCTTGGCGAACGAACATGGATGGGCTGCTCACCAACCCGCATTAGCTGACAGCGTAGTGAGTCAAATGTCAGCACCCGTCCTTTCTTTACACATGATGATACAAGTAAGGAAACAGCCTCGGAGGACCTCATTGCCCGGAGAACGGAATACAACGGTAACTGTCAGTCAGAGGGGCAAAATGCCCGCGTTTGGACTGTAGACTGCCAGAACATCGAATGAACTCAAGAGGATTAAGTGGGACATCATAGGACTATCAGAAGTGTGGAGGAAGAATGAAGAACAGTTGGAAATACCGTCGGGGCACACATTCTATTTTAAAGGAACAGAAAATGGAAAACCGACAGGCGTGTTAGATTTATAATTAATAAAGACCTGAAGTCACCGGTCACAGAAATTGAAGGAATTTCAGATAGAATCGCACGAGTAATAATAAAGATAAACAAGAGATACAGTATAGAAATTATACAAGTATATTCTCCAACAACGTCACATCCGGAGGAGGAACTTGAAGACCTATACGAGGAGATACAGAAGATTTTGGATAATAGCAAATCGCATTACAAAATTGTAATGCGAGACTTCAATGCAAAAGTAGGAACTAAGCAGAGCAGTGACACGAAAGTGGGAAATTTTGGATTTCGGAAAAGAAACAAGAGAGGAGAGAAGTTAGTGGAATTCTCAGAAGCCAACAGACTGTTCATTTCGAATACATTTTTCATGAAACCACCTCAGAGGAAGTGGACAGGAAAAGGCCAAAATGGGACGAAGAACGAAATAGACTACGTTTTAACGAATAACAGGGAAATTCTGCAAGACGTGTCTGTGCTGCATAGTTTCAAACTTAGCAGAAAGAAGCTTATCACAAGGAAACCACCACTTTTAGATTTGGAAAATCTAGGGAAACACAGACAGACATTCAAGATAGAACTAAGCAACATATTCAGCGTCTTGGAAGAGCTAGAAGATGAAGAAGACATCAATAGCAGAAATAAAATACTGACTGAGATAGTAAGAAAGACAGCCAAGGAAATAGCAGGCATGAAAAAGAAAAAAAGTAGCAAAATCTCAGAAGAAACTAAACTCTTGATGAAGAAAAGAAGGAAAATGACACAAGAGGAAAATTACATAAAGAGGATTGAGTACATAGAGCTAAATGAAACCGTAAGGAAGAAAATAAGAGAGGATGTAGGAAGATATAACGAAAATCTTGTTAGAAATGCAATCGAGGAAAACAAGAGCCTGAAGAAAACCAGACAGCAGCTTATGATAGGCAAAAAGCAAATAATTGCAGTTAAGAGACCAGACGGAACCGTAACACGAAATAAGGAAGAAATTATAAAAAAAAAATATTTGAAAATTTCTACAGAGAATTGTACTACTCTGAAGAAGAGCTAGGAAGTGAAGACTCAGAAGAAAATGATGTAAATGTCCCAGATGTAATGAAAGAAGAAGTGGATAAAGTACTTCGAGGGATGAAGAACGGAAAGACGCCAGGAGAAGATGGACTCACAGCAGAGATGTTTAAATGTGGAGGTGAAAAGATGAAAGAGGGACTTGCTAAATTATTTTCAGTGTGTCTGAGGAAGGGAGAAATGCCCTCAATTTGGAATAATGCCCTTATAATTTTGTTGTACAAGAAAGGGGACAAAGAACGCGTCGAAAACAACAGAACCATTTGTTTACTGTCAGTTCTATACAAAATGTTCACCAAAGTTATTTTGAATCGTATTGAACGAGAATTAGATTTTAACCAGGGAAGGAAACATGCCGGATTTCATCGTGGATTAAGCACAATGGACCACATAGAAACATGGAATGAACTTATGGAAAGGACTAATGAATATGAACTTCCGCTATGTCTGCGATTCATAGATTTTGAAAAAGCTTTCGATTCGGTCTCCTTGTCAGCAGTACTTAGTCTAGATTAATGGCGAATATCTTCATCACCTACGATTCGCTGATGATATAGTCCTGTTTACTTCAAGTCCAGAAGAACTACAAACCAGAATGGAAGAGCTGTGTAATGAGAGTTCGAAAATAGTCCTTAAAATGAATCTAAGTAAAACAAAAGTAATGTACAATCAACATGCTGCAAAGAAGGAAATAAAGATTAACGGAGAGACAATAGACAATAGACTTAGTTGATGAGTATGGGTACCTAGGCGAACTGAAAATTTGACTGATTAAATAAATAGAAGATGTAAGATGGCGTGGAGTTTGTTTGCAAGACAACACTTTATTTTCAATACTAAACTACCAATGTGTCTGAAGCGTAAAGTTTATAATCAATGTATCTTACCTGTGATGATGTACGGCTGTGAAACTTGGATATTGAATGCGCAAACGGCTCAAATATTAAGAGTCACACAAAGAACAATGGAGAGATGCATAATAGAAATTACCAGGAGGGACAGGAAAACAAATGAATTAATTCGCGCCCAAACAAAAGTAGAAGATATAATCAAGACTGCGAAGATGATGGGCCGGTCACATAGTTAGACAAACATATGGAGGATGGACGACGAATATACTACTTTGGATTCCAAGAGAAAAGAAACGACCAAGACGACATCCAAATGCAGGATGGGTAGATGAAATCTAACGTTTCTCAGGAGCAACATAGATGAGGATAGCAAGATACCAAAATATGTGGAAAGAAAAGGGGAGGCCTTCATCCAGCAGTGGATAGAAAATGGCTGAATATGATGATGATGACAGGATTATGACCTCGATATATGTATAATAGAAATCCGTTGAAAAATGGTGGTGTGTGCAGAATGACAAAAACAGCACTTCTTGTGCTCAAACTTAATATTTCGAATGCAATACAATTCATAGAAAAACATTTTGAATGTACAGCGATCGTAATTGAAAGCAACAGTACGAGAATAGCCATCCTAGTAATGTATAGAACACCAGACTCAAATGTCGGTATATTTTTAGACATCCTAGATAAACGTCTTCTCAAATTATACAGAACGTATGCCTTACTCATAATATTTGGCGATTTTAATATTGACATAAGCTATATTCACAAAATACAAAAACTTTGTTAACTTTGCTAGAATCTTAGAATATTTTTCCAACTATTTTTGATCCCACACACATAACCAAAACTTCTAAGACTGTAATAGACAATATGACTTATCTCCCACATAACGGATTTACTTCTTCCATAACAGATTTAGTTATCAACAAACACCTTGGTCAAAGTCTGGTAATTACTGATTTCCTTGTAAAAGTAAACATACCGTCAGTTCAACTTGCCTACCGTAAATTCGATGAAAATATTATTCGCCATTTCGTGAAGGAAATGAAGCTCTGAACGTTGATTATGCATTTTATGCATTTATGCATTTTATGCATTTATGCATAAAAAATTAAGTTGATATTCGAATCTTACTTTCCCGTGACTAAGAAAAAGATATTGCAGAACAATAAGAAGCCGTGGATAACAAGGGGTATAAAGCTCTCAAGTTGTACGTTAAAACTGTTACATGAAAAAAGTATTAACAACAATGATCAACGATTCCGAAATTATTATAAAAGATACAAGAAGACATACAAAACCGTCCTTAAGACAGCTAAAAAATGTACTATCGAAATTTAATCGCAAAGGCAGAAAACAGAAGTAAAACAACATGGCAGATAGTTAACAGTGAAACTCAAAATAGCAAGAAGGTAGGCGACAACGTGAAGTTGACGTCATCTAAAACAGCGGCACAAGTTAACGATCTATCAAAAGTAGCTGAAGAATTGAACATTTTTTTTTTCTTCTGAAACATTGGCAGTACGTATATACGGCTTCAACAAACCAAGTTCCGTATCCTATAAAAACAATATTTGTCTCAAATTCTTTATTTCTTGCACGCACAACGCCTAATGAAGTTCTTGGAATCATAAGAAAGTTAAAAAAAAAGTCCACGATGAAATCCCAGCAGTCACAGTAAAACCTGCGCATGTAATTGTCTGGCCAATCGCAAACTTGATAAAATTAACATTTTACCAAGATAAATTCCCCGATTGTCTAGAGAACTTTAAACTTAAAAACTTTATTTTGATATGGGCCAGTCTAGTAACTTTGGACTTCGGCCCGTCACGATTTGCCTTTAGCTGTTAAAATCCACACCCATGCCCCTTCCGGGATTCGAACCCGGGACCTTCGAGCCGATGGCCTACCGCCGCAGACCGCTCGGCCGGCTCTAAAGAGAACTATTGTAAAACCACTGTTCAAGAAAGGTAACAGAAATGAAATTACAAAAAAAAGAAGAAAAAAACTATAGACCTATTGCACTCATCTCCGTGTTTTCAAAAATACTTGAGTCCATCATGTATATTAGATTAAAAAATCATCTAGAATATAATAGTATACTCTCTAATTCACAACATGGACTTATTAAAGGTAGCTCCACAACAATTGCCCTCTGTGATCTTAGTAAAGCTTTCGACAGTGTCAATCACGGCATACTAATAAACAAATTGAATCATTACGACATAAGAGGCATACCTCTCCTTTTGCTTAAAACATACTTGTCTAATAGAATTCAAGTAGTGGAAATCAGTCACACCAACCAAAACAGTAAAGTAAAGTCGAGATGAGTAGTAGTCCGGAGTAGTGAGTAAGTAAATCCTTCCCATATGAAACAAAGCACAGGAGTCCCTCAAGGATCAGTTCTAAGTCCTTTATTATTTCTAATCTATAGTAATGATCTACCTGAAAATCTAACAAAGGGAAAAGCCACTCTTTATGCTGATGATACCAATGTACTACGAAAATCGACAGATAGTGAAATACAACAGAACATTAATATTAGCTTGTATCAACTTACAGATTGGTTTAATATCAATAAACTTAATTTAAATCCAGAAAAAACTAATTGCATTCACTTCCACCCGCACGAATCTCCGCCGTCAATCAACATAATGAACATCGAAATCGAATTTTCTACTTCGACAAAATTTCTTGGTATTATCGTAGATGACGAATGAAAATGGGATGAACATATAAGTCACCTGGCTAATAAACTTTCTTCTGTTATCTTCCAGTTAAGAATCCTACCTCCCATTCTCGACAGAACTAGTTTAGTATCTGTCTACCATGCACTTTTTCACTCTGTGCTAAGGTATGGAATAGAGGTAGGTATGTACTAAGAAGAACCTACGGATAATATTTATACAACAAAAGCACGCCGTTAGAATAATCACGGAGAAATCCAAAACGCACTTCATGCAGGGGACTATTTAAAGAGCTGAATATAATGACTTTACCATATTTATGAAGTACTGTGTCTAATGCATAGTAATAAAGACGAATCAAACAAAATTATGACAAGCATGGTTATCCTTATCGTACAAGACATAAATGAGATCTAGCTATTCCATACCACAGTGTACTAAATACGCCAGTTCATTTATGTACATCGGTATTAAACTATACGACAAACTTCTCGATCGGATAAAGAACTCACCTAACCCTTCCACATTCAAACAATTATTAAAAACACTTCTAGCCAACAACTCATATTACACAGTATAGATGAGTTATTGGAAGATCGACACTTACAACGCTCTTGAACAATATTAGGTATTTTGTAATAATTATAATGTATATATCGTAATTAGTTAATTTTTTATGTATTATTATGTTGTTGTAGTGAGTCGTACAGTATTGTATGTTGTTATATCTTTTGTCCTATTCATTTTATTGTGCTATTCTTTGTAATTTCTTTTATCATATCCTATGTGTTATTCATTTTACTGCTTTCTGTTTAGTATTTGATATTACAATCATTGTACTATATCTGTATAATTGACATGTTCCATACCACGGTGCCCAACAGCATTTATATGTGGTCTCCGGAATGCAATAAAAAGAATAAAATAAAATTTACATAATAAGCACTAAATAAATCAAAAGCGAAAACCACAATACATTTAACACAAATTAATGCCTCAAACAGTTCTGTAAGTTTTCTGAATAAATTTGCATACGCTTTCAAAGTTATAAAGAACTTTCCGATTCTCCCTGTATGAGCCTTGCGCTTGACTATGTAAAATCCAAGTATTAAATAAAGGCCTTTTCGAAAAAAAGAAAGTAATATCTCTATGTAAAGAACCAATTATGTTTTTGCGCGTTCTTTGAACTGTTACGTAGTTGTGCACTCCTTCAATTTCCCCATTCATAAGAGACCTCTTCAAATTGAATTCATTTCTGGGAAATCTGATTGTCACGCTTGCTTTTCAAAATGTCAAAATTGTTCTTCATTTGCTTTTATCTTAAATATAAATATACAAAAAAGGAGGCTACGTTCTTCTTGAGGTTACCTTCAGCATTTTAAAAGAACTTTGTTGATGTCTTTGGATCGTGTTTCGGACCTAACGTAACAAACTGTTTTGTTTCCTTCACACATGTGATTATACTGGGTGCCAACATACTCCGAAAGTTCTGTTCTAGTGAGCTTAAATCTAATACAAAGAATTAAGTTTAAAATCCTTACAAACTCCCTGTAAACTTATTATGAACAACACTACAGCAGCTATACTACCCAGGAGTTACCTGACTCAACTTACGCCTAAGACTAGGGTTGAAATAAATTCTATGAATTCAAATAATTTAGATCTGGATCTAGATCCCGGATAACCCGACCCGCTGAGATCCGGACAACCGAACTGTTTGAGACTTCGATTTAAATGCGAGGATATGTTGATTCTTTGAAATCGGGTAACTGGATTGTCACCTGAGACAACCTGATGTTCTGAGATCCGGATAACTGCATACAAGCGTAGAAAAATATGTTTGAGGCATGAACGCATTTCCAGAATATCCGAATACTCTGACTTAGGCATGTTCTGCTAAGGATGATAAATGTGTTTGAGATGTTGAACAGCTCCGGGGAAGAAATGAGGATACAAAACAAAGTATTTTTTTTCTCTTTAAGTGTATAGGACACTACATAATATGCTTCTGAGAGTAGAGTTTGAAATCTTAACGTGAACGTTAGCTATAGAATTTTTGAATAACGTTGTACATACAACACATTAAATGTACATGTGAATGTGTTTGTAAGACTACAGGGGTGTACGTTTCGAGGGAATCCATCATCGTTAATGACAGCTGTGACGTTTTAAATGGGTATGCAGGAGCCATTTTCAGCTGGCTACTGTTCCAGGACTGACAACCCTTATTGCCTTGTTATATGTCAATTCTGATATTAAAAGAGATGGTAATAAATTCTCTTTTTCTCACCCTCTCTCTTGTGCGATATAATAAAAGAGAGTTGTAAATGTTCGCTCGCTTTGCCTTCAGGAAAACTGTGATCGTCAACTGTTTTTAATAGTTTTTACGAAGAAGATTTACACCACGAACATTCGAAAGAGAGTATCTATTAGAAGTGATTGTACGACATGAAAGTCGTTGTTTTAACACGTGTGATGCAAGTACAGATACAACTCTTGCCCATACATACAAAATGTGTGTGCACTGTACACAGAAAAGGAAGAGTGAATGTTAATTATGCATGTGAGTCCTTTTAGATGCAATTATGTGTAATTGTTAAAGAGTGATTACAATCTTTTGTTATACTGTATAATAACAAGAATGGGATGTACGTGCGCTAAAAGGAATGTAAATTAACTTTATTTGTGCAGTGGGAGTATTAATATCGAATAACTAACTACCTCTAACCATTATGAAATATAATGGTTACGAGTGATATTCACGAGATAGGGACTAGATAGTGGTTTGGTAAACGTAAATTTAAGAGGAAAATTGATGTTCCTGCCTCTCTGTTGCTGAACAATGCATTTAGTTTTCTGCTATGAGATAATACAATAAAGGTTGAAATGCAAAACCCGGATGTTTTTTTTCCTGATCGGGAAGGAGTCGCAAGTTAGAGCCTGCTTACATGGGCTGTCTTGACGTAACTTTTTTCTGGTTTCTTCACACTAGACGAATGGTACTCTGAATAAAGGCCGAAGCTGCCCTTTCTTCTCCTTTGGAAAGAGGAAGATTCCTAAGATTCTGAACATCACATAAATGTTGTTTCAGTAAGGCTTTTCCAATATCCCTGGAGTCCTTGCTTCAATTATTATAGTATCGCCTTAAAGCTAAGTCTGCTAATTGAGAGTGACGTACGAGCATTGCGTATGTATTTTGTATATTGTTTCCTATGGTTTTAATTGTACATTGTATTGTTTCCATACAGTGATGTAAAAATTATTAAGATAATATTCCAAAAATGAATGATAATGAAATAACCCCTCTTTTAGTCCGACCACGCGCACAGAAAACGAACGTGCTAACCTTTTGCGCAACCGAGAGCCAAGCATTCTTATTTACATGTAGTGATTTCCTTTACATAAAAACCCTATGTATGATAGCATTCCCAGTACTTTTTCTCTCCAGAGGACTTGTACTTCATCGAATGGGTAGAGCACAAGTCCGGCAACAAGAGATCCTGTTTCGATTCCTGATTATTTCAGTGCAGCGGTCAGTTTTATTTTTCAAATTTTGAACTTTCTTAAATTGCGTCGAATTTCCAACCAATATTGTTGTTTCATTTTGTATTACCTTACAATAAACATGTTACAATATATCTAATATAAAGCGGGGCTATATCAATCGGAAGAATATGTAAAAGTGAATATCATCATGCTTTACGAGATTTCCCTCCAATCGTGCGCACTTATGGACTGGAATGACGATTGGGAGAAAATCTTGCAAAGCGTGATGGTATTGTCCTTTGTGTAACATTCTGATCGATATAGCTTCTTGATTAAAATAGTCCCGGACTACTTTAAGTATAAACGCATTGAACATAATTTCCCTGTTGATGACTAGAGCTTTTTTTTTTTTTAAAAAAAAAAAAGAAAAAATATATACCTAAATGTGCAATTGTGGAACCAACTCTGGGGTCGCGGGGCTCAGTGCTAGTCCAGTCACACACAGTGGTTCGATCTTGGCTCGTGCCATGTGAGCTTTGTGGTGGATAAACATTGTGTGTGGGGGTTCTCTCGGGCGTTTCCCGTTTCTTCCCACTTCCTTCTTTCCACCAATTCACCCAGCATCATCCATTAGGCCTGAGCCAAAGTTGACTTAAATAAAATTTAAATTCAAAACTAACTCCAAGGCCTTAGTTTTCCACTAGGAGCAAATTTAGAGAACTAGAAGAAATTATATTCTCAACCATGGATTGTCAGATATATTGGCCGATATATTGAAGCATTATCTACCTAACTGAAGTTTAATTGCTAGATTATTAAAATATACAACACACTTTTCGATATAGAAGTGAATATCGTGAAAGTAGCACATGGTTCCGTACTACATAATTGTATTCCGATATTAGTCTAATTGTATTAAGTTGATATGATGCATCACTCCCAAGGTTTACATTATTATTCGTTTAGTGATGTAATTTCTGTTTCCAGGGTTAGTTGAACGACCGAGTGGGGAATGCTTATCAGAGCCCCAGTGTCCACACCCTTGTCGATGTGCGGATGGCATCGTAGACTGCAGAGAGAAAGGCCTCACAACAGTTCCAGATCACTTACCAGATGGCACAACGGAATTGTAAGTAGACTTTATGATATTGTCTTTCTTTAAAATATTATATATAGGTAATGAGACAATCGACAATGGGTTGAAGAGAAAATAGATTAAAAGTTTATATGTTAATGGTCTTTACTGTCTTCCGAATTCAAGTACCTTGCAGTATTTTATTTACTATAAAATAAAGTAGCTTCCGCTACATTTACAACACCTTATGCGCACTTGTACCCTTTTCTACAGTTTATTATTATTATTATTATTATTATTATTATTATTATTATTATTATTATTATTATTATTATTATTATTATTATTATTATTATTATTA
>JAGDQP010000940.1:110874-137349 GCA_022664845.1 Lepisma saccharinum | reverse complement strand
GCTCACTTTAATTTTAAATTATATGCGGAAGGTAAAAGGTACTGAGATATAGCCAAGCGTGTTGGAAAGCCATGCTCTAGCGTTGGATACATCATAAAGAAACATAAAACAGAATAATTATTAGGGATTCGTTCTGGTCAACTAAGGAAACTAGCTGCTCGGAATGAAACCTACATTCTTCATTCTATGAACAAAACTCAAGGAATTAGTGTTAAAGATTTGGCTACTTCACTTGCCTAGGATATGCAAGTTAATGTTACAGATGTGTAGAATGAACAAAAAAATTGAGATTCAGAAGATGTGTAATCAAAAACAAAACATACATATCAGAAGAAAGCAGAAAGAAGAAGTTCTAATCTCCCAAGAAATATGAATATGAGTGCCTGGAATTTTGGAAAAAGTTTATTGTTTTTCTAGGATGAGACTAAGATAAACTTGTATTGTAGTGATCGATATCAGGACGTGTGTCGAAAGAAGAATGAAGCTTTCAGAAAGCAGAACATTGTTTTAACTGATAAAAATGTTGGAGGGTCTGTTAAGATTTGGGGTTGTTTAATTACTAATAGAGTGGACAGTATTCAAATCCTGGATACACATAATCTAAATCCCAATTATTTCAAAGAATTTTGGGTTGTTCACTGAATTACTAACATTACTTTACATATTCTAGGCTTGTGAAATAGCCAAATCTTTAGCACTAATTCTTTGAGTATTGTTCACAGAATGAAGAATATAAGTTTCATTCCGGGCAGTTAGCTTTCTCTATTCCGCAATAATTGTTTTGTTTTACATTTCTTTATGAGGTAAAGCATGACTTTCCAACAAACTTAGCTTGCCTGACACCATGTGGATTGCTTCAGTACATTAAGTATACTGCTCTTGTACACAAAAGGATGCCTAGAACATTTATTTCAAGAGTAGTATTGGGTTGTCCAAATACTGTTTTTTTTTGCGATGAATGTACGTAGTCGTGACTCTTTCGTTGCCTGTTACCTTCCAGGTGTATCGAGTGGTAATTATTTCTTAAGTATTTTATCTAAGGTATCCAAATTATCATAAAAGGGCAAGAGATTTCGAAATGGTCCATGTTTTACGTGTCATAGTCTGATTTCCTCTTTGTCGAACTTGTCCAAATACTTTTTTCCCGCTGTATATAGTTTCCCTATCTATATGTTGTATTAGAAACTCAAAATTACGGAACTAACGGCAAACAATAATTGCATCCAAACAGCAGTTTGAAGGATATATTTCCAAGTGCAAGTCTACTCCTACTTTTGTGTTAGTTCTTCTTGTCGCTTATTTTTCTTGTATATATATTTCTTTTTCTTAAATTATGTTTGTATATGACAAAATCACGATGAATGACCCTTAACCCTCGGAACGCAAAGATAATTTCATCTCAGGGAACGTCAAGATGAGTCATTTTCGACGCATGTATATTTCTTGTATGAAATAAAGTACTTGTTCAAAATCAAGGTATTTAGAGTATGGGTGTATTCATTGTATAGTATTTATTGCATTGTATTGTATTTATTTATTGTATTTTATTTATTTATTGTATTTTATTTTTTCAAGTAGATACTACAAAATAATAAAACATACAGAAAAAAAACTAATACATCATATTAACCTTGCAACATTTTCATGGCTGCACAAAAATGAAGGTACCATGAAACTTACTTATTTACACATATAAAGTACTACATATAAAACTATCAGAATCAAACTACCTTCCTCTCTCACTCTCACATGTAAAGCATACCGTATCTGTTGTATTCTGATTCTTGCAAATCAAGCGATCACATTGCTGACAGTGTGCGGAGTACACAGAATTTCACTCTTCCATTTAATGACAAAGGGGCAAAAATAATACTTTAACTGTATGGGTCATTTTTGACCCGATATTTCCGATCTTGGCGTTCCAAGGAATAAATGACAGAAAATACGTTTTCATTTTTTTCTTTCTTTCATTCTTTCTTTTTTTTACTAAATGGTCTTTATCGATGTTATGCACGAAACTCCAGAAACAACACAAGCAATGCACGATTAACTTCTTTAGCCAGTCGAGGGGGTATACGTGATGTAATTTTTATAAGTACTGTAGCACACAAGTTTCAGGGAGGAATTTATCAATGAAATAGATTTTCCAAAGGGAGATAAGCTTATAAGAAGGGCAAAACGAATGACCATGTTCTGTAGAAATAGGAGAACCGACTTCACCTTATGATTTGGTCGCCCCCCATTAGAGGGGCCCAGTTCAACTTTGGGGAGGGGGGCAGGGCCCCTAAAGTCCCCCCCCCCGGGATCGGCGCCCTTGGTCGTATGGATCATCGGTATCGTTTGTCAAAGAAGCTTTCTTATCCTCAAGTTATCCAAGGTCGAAAAATCCCTGAGAGATATATTCTAAACAGTCTCATTTACAAGTTCCTTAGCTAGCTGGTGATTTATTCAACTAAGACGTTTATTTCAAGGAGTATTAGTAAAAGAGTTTCATATCGACGCATCAAGTCTACGATCATTATATTGAAATCATTTACTTCTTTTCAAGTGAAGCTAGGCCCAAATGTGCATGAACGTGACGACTTTCCAGCAAGTAAAAATAATTCGTTCGCGTCAAGTTGATATCTCAAATAGAATCCAAGAGACTTTGGTTGAAATGCGTGGTTGCATAACCAACAGAATTCAGAGCTATTCACCGAACTGGCATACATTCAACGAACTATTGATTTATTTGTCATCAATTAGAGAGAATACCACTGTAACCTGGATGGCGATGATTAATCATGTAAACAGTGTAGTATAGAGTAATAGACGACCGCAGTGGTGGTCACAGGGGTCAGATCATGAGTCACAGCTAATTTTCTTTTAGAATTCATAACAAGGAGAGAATGTCACAGACACCTAAATAATTTTGAAAAAGAAAGAAATAGACATTTGAATTAAGTTGACATAACGTGCACAATATTACGAACATTTGTGCGTCTGATCATCCTGTTGCATTTATACGGTTAGACTGTGGAACCTGAAATTCTGGAGATCTGTCTATTCATCACGAAAAAAAAATGTGAGTGCGGTTGAGTTTTAAGTTGAAAGTTCACGTATGGAGATTTGGAGCAAGAAATTTTGAGGGAAGATTTGTGTTATTTCAAAAATAACAGGATCTAAATAATTTGGACTTTTTGAAAGAAATTATCATGCGTCGTTGCTTGAAAACGGGGATCGTTAATTATATTCTTTAGAACTTCGAAGATGCTATCATTATTGGGTCGTATAACGGTGATTTACAGTATAAACATGAGTGGTTTTGTGTTAAACTTGTGGAAGTAGCCGAAATATGAAACTGAACAGAAAAACCAAGCATTCACATGGCCTTTAAATTACATGTACGTGCTGAGAAGGATATGCCCAAGTTCGGAACAAGTCTGAGAGAGAATTTTTGCCGGTAATCAATTTTCGAATGGAAGAAATGGGGTAGGTAACAGGGCAAAGCCTTATCTCGATTGAATGCATATACAAATGCATAGTATCTAGTAAAGATGCGTTCTGTCTTGAAGATCAAATCTGCGTTCACAATGGTTTCGGCTATATACGTCCATGTGCATACGAACATATTTTTTAGAAAGACACAAAAATAATTTATTAACTGAACCCAACATTTCCTCACAGAAACCTTTATGCCTCTGGACTATGACTTAATTAATGTTTTGGTTTGAACATTGCTGCCTATTCAACTTCATTTCATCTCTCATATCTTCAAAGAATTATTTTAAGTAATACTCTGTATGAAAAGAATAAAAACGTTACATCTCTGTTTTCATGCAACCACGCATGGTAGTTTCTTACACAAAAATTAAAAATTATTTAAAACCTGTTATTTTAGAATTACACAAATCTTCCTTTAGAATTTCCTGCTCCAAATTTCAATACTTGAACTTTCAACTTTAAATGCAACCACACTTCACTTTTCTCCTTTAACGTTTTTTTTTATTATTATTATTATTTTGCGTGATGAATAGGCACATCTGAAGATTTTCAGATTCCATAATCCAACCGTTAAAATGTATCCGGACGGATCAGACTTAAAGGTGTTTGGAATATTGTGCACGTTATATCAACTGAATTCAAACGTTTTTTCTTATTTCTTTCCTTTTTTATAATTATTAATAAGTCTCTGACATTCCCTCCCCCGTTATGATTTCTAAAAATAAATACTACTACACACTTTGTATTTATGGATCATTTTAGTAACGAAAACTTTTATTCCATCTCGCTTCCATTTTGTGCCTTCAAATTTCACAAAGTTGATTCCCAGCCGGGTATCAAACGCGGAACTCTAGCTGTGACTCATGACCTGACACCTGTGACCACTTGAACACTGCGGTCGTCTATTACCCTATACTGCACTGTTTACATGATTAATCATCGCCATCCAGGTTTGCAATGGCATTCTCTTTCATTGATAACAAATAAATGAATAGTTCGTTGAATGTATGCCAGTTCGGAGAATAGCTCTGACTTCTGTTGGTTATGCACCCACGCATTTTTACTAAAAGCACTCGAAATCTGTTTCAGATATCGACTTGGCGCAAACGAATTATTGTTACTTGCTGCAAAGTAGTAAAGTTCGTGCACATTTCGGCCTACCTTACTGCCGAGAATTTCTGGCAATCCCTTAGTTTCTTTGAGAAATCCCTTCCGCAACCATCGAACAATTTCTAAATATGCATTTCTGGATAGAGCAGGTTGGAGTGATGGTACCTTGTCCCCAGAGTTATGCTGTTAATGGTATTGGAAATATCAAGCACTAAAGTTTCCTTTCCACGCTTCGGAACTAAGCGTAATTCGAAAAACTACAAAGGCAACTTCTTTCTCACAACATTATAAAAAGATTTTATGTCCTATTTCATCTAACATATCTTTCAATCGAGCATGAAGTTTAGGATTGGCGTGCATGGCGTTCATATTGAAGGTGGTAGGGTCCTTTATATTTTCTTCAATCATTGAATCCATGTCTGGAATTGCCTCATCTTCGGTCAGGATAAAGAGCAGAATATAAAGCCTCGTGCAAGCTGCCATGAAACCGAACAAAAGCCTCGATTCGAACTCTCGTTTGAAAACTTCAAAACTGATTGCATCAGGATTCGAACCTAACTTCCTAACAGTGTTATTGAAAGTGCTATTATATAGTTGCAAAAATTTCTCCAAATATTCATCTCTTAACTGTTTTGTTGTGCTTGTGTACAAAAAGTAAAGAAGATCAAGAACTGGTGAGGCGTAGCGAGTTACCTGAAAATCCAACAATTTCACTTCTGATACCGTTTCAGAATCCCCTTCATTGTTATATGAGAATAGCATGTTATTCACCCAACAATCACCGTGATTAAGAACAGAAACTGGTTCTTGTGGACGACAAAACTCCATATACTTATCAAAAACAGTTGTTTTAAGTTCTTCTAGCTTTGGAATGAACTTTTCGTAACCAGCGAAAGTCTTTGTTATTGCCACAATAAACTCCATCTGTTCACTAAAGAATGGACTCGTCTTTTCCTGATTTGTTTCGCTATACAAACTTTTGCCGAACAGTTTAAACTTTTCTTGGAACAGTTCTAGATTCTCACTCTTCATGGCGAATGATAGTGCATGAAATTTACCTAGTTCACAGAAAACTAGTTTGCAATGATTGAAATCAAGTCCCTTTTTACGTTCACACATCTTAAACCCAAGAGGACCTAAATCTTCAAGAACAATCGCCTCTCTTTCTTCATCCATTATGGTATAAAGGCAACGGGGAATACAGGACAAGAGGTGATGTTATACCTTTTGATCGATGAAACACTTCAAATGTAGGAAACACCATTTAGTACATAGTAACCTCTTTTAAGAATATATTCGTATCTTTTACAAATTCCCTCCGGAGTTCATTATCGGGAGCACATTTAATAACCAGTTTTTACTCTTTACTTCCAGTCTTCGTTTGAACGTCTACCGTTGCACGGTACACAATAGTGGCGTAGTTATTTCCAGCATTTGTGCCAGCGTACATTTGGCATTGATTCACTTTAAGCTGAGGGTCGTTTTCAGCCACGAGTGAGCGTCACGAGTACCCTGTGACGGTTGAGTCTCTGGCATGGCTGCGAGTGAAGGGTTTCTTCAACAAGATTCTAGAAATAGAGAAGGAAAAGCGTAAATGATGAAGAAAATGTGAGAGATATTATTTTCTGTACAATTTATAAATAAACTAGCATGAGTGAAATCTAATTCTTACAGCTAAACTTTGGTCAACTTTATTTTAATTTGGGCCAGTCTAGTAACTTTGGACTTCGGCCCGTCACGACTCGCCCCTTAGCTATTAAAATCCACACCCATGCCGGGACGCGAACCCAGGACCTTCGAGTCGTTGGCCTACCTCCGTAGACCGCACGGCAACCCGGCCGGTTCTTACAGTTAAGAATGCGAAGTGCTTACGCATTCGCAATTCGCACGTCATTTCTTTGCAAGTGTTCTCTGTAAGTTTGTCAAATTGCTAGTGATTTACCGATTCTAATTCAGTGCATATCTCAACTAAATTGCAAGAGATACTATAAAGCGACTAAATTTGAAGTGTTTGAAGTGTGTTCATTACGGATATTGCTTTTTCATTGATTAACATTCACGCATGTGGTAAACGTTGGCTAAAAGGGGAATAATCTACAAGATTGTAGAGTGTAGACTAATAGCATAGACGTCATAATAGATAGACTTAGCACGCTTCCCCATTTCTGGCTGCGCTAAAACTAATGGACTTTTGTTCAGAGCACGTGATTTTGAATCCATCCGCTAGGTAGGTAGCTCTGCCATAGACGTCATATTCTACTACGAGATATATGGCAGAGTTACCTAGCGGATGGATTCAAAATCGCGTACTCTGAACAAAAACTCATTAGTTCTAGCGCAGCTAGAAATGGGGAATCGTGCTAAGTCTATCTATTATGATGAGGTCTATGCTACTAGTCCCTTGTTAAGTTCTCAAGAAAGTTCTCTGAATATATACGTGTAGCTGCAGAGTCAATCTAAGGTAGTTATCGCTGGCATTGTGCAGTATATATCAAATGAGGAAACAAGACCAAAATTATCGCTCACTGAAAAGCTTTTAAAAAAAAATATAATTTTGCTAAATCGCAATCGTGGCCAAACACATCAATTTTGTCTTTTACTCTGGGTTATATTCAAGGACAAGTTCAGTGTCTAATTTAAGTACATCATTCATTGTTCTCTGGTTACTTTCTTGCATCAAATATTTATTGTTGACTTCTTAAGGCGGCATATTTTTTGTTGATCTCTTAGTTGAGTACAACAGACTATATGAAAGCATGCTAAAAAAAAAAGAGATGGTGTTAAGTTTTAACCTACCAGTGTTTCCAAGTACATAATTATTAAACTAAGACGCAAAGTCACAGATCTTGGCTGAAATATAACCTTGTGTTTTGAGAATTTTTTGAAGATAGGACCCAACGAAATATCAATAATAGTTTTGAAGAATTTTTCGAAAATGTTGCCAGTCTTTTTTAAACGCTCTTGGTCTATTTTACTCACCATCTAGCCCATAACTACAACTGGAGAGACAAAACGATCGGAGGTTGTGAAGTATAAGTATTAAGAACTCATCAGGAGGACCAACATTGGTAAGCCACTGGGAACGTGAAATAAAAATTCAAGTTATGGAAACATCAGTATTTTCCGACCAACTCCTTAAAAAAAATCGAAGGCCATACATGATAACTGGGAGGGTAATGATTGTAACTGGCCCATACAAATTATTATTTTTATTGAATATTTACATTTTTTAAAAAAAAAGCAACAATAACATCCAAATTTAACGTCAAAATTGCAGGAAGGAATTAAGAAAATGTCGTGGAACATTGAGACTAGATGTGTTCCTTTATTATGATAACGGTATTAATTGAAAGTCTGCAATTCATAAACGAGATTACAATAACTAGATCACTCGGCTTATACACCAGATATAGCACCCATTACTGTTCTCGAAACTTAAATAAGTAGTTTATAGAGCTTCGGCAACTTTTTTTTTTTTTTTTTTTTTTTTTTTTTTTAAGGAAAATGAAACAGAAATGTTAGAGCATTTCTTGGAACTATTCGAAGTGTCAGAATATGACGAAATCAGTTTTATTAAAAGCAACCTTTCCACCTGTTATTGTCGTTGCCATAAGAAGATTGGAATGAGTAAATGCTTTGTTCTAGATTCTATAAAATATTTTTTTCTTTTTGGTTCTAAAACAATAAAATAAAAAAGATAATGTACTCTCTTTGACTTCCATTAAAATTTACTTTGACATTTTGATAATCTTAGGTACAACAAAAGGTTAAGGGTGCCTAACAGCCAACTGTCATGTGCAAATTATGTGTGAAAATAATTCAAAAACTTAACAAAGCTTATATTAAAACTTAAGAATAATACAATTTCAGAGTACAAAATACATATAAAAAAAATAGGTAAATACAAGTGCATACAATGATGGCTGATACAAAGATCAATACAAGTTATTGAGCATTCTAAGTATACATAATAATGAGTTACACACGTATTAACAATATATAAGGGGCAGCCAAATGAAAACCGAACACCTGCCATAAAACACATTCCTCGCAAAAGTTGGAAGCACTGTTGTTACGTACCGATACTGCCATCTGAAGGGTAGGAGAAATGCATAGTGAAAACGCACAGGTCAACACAGTTGTTTCGTCATTGCTCTGGAGGTGAGCGTAGTCGTCCAGCATTTGAAATGGAGGCAAGCAAAGAAGAGCAGAGGGGTGTGGTTCGTGTCTTGGTGGCCGAGAGTGCTGGAACACGCGAAATTCATTTTCGCATTTTTGTTGTGTATGGCGAACACTGCATGTCCCTGACAAGTGTGCGCAAGTGGCAGAAGAGATTCCGCGCAGGACGCAAATAACTGTAAGACAATTCGCGCCAGGGACAAGCCCATCGAGCCATTACGACTGATGTGATTGCGCGCATTTATGGTCTGATCTGGGAAATAACCGACAAATCACAGAGGAAGAAATTCGTGTTCAGGTCGTCATTATCCATGGCTCCGTGCATGCCATTATCAAAAGTCACCTGTAGTTCCAAAAAATTTGCGTGCAGTGGGTTCCAAATCAACTGACGGAGAGACAGAAGATTGAGAGAATGGCTGTATGTCTGTCATCTGCAGCGGTACCACGAGGAAGAGTATGCGTTTCTGTCACCACCTGAAGAAAGACATTCGTGGACGTCGGTTTCATTCGGACGAGGAAGTGCAAGAGTGGGTGAAGTTGTGGATCCGTCAGCGACCTATCTCTTTCTACAAAGACTGGAATTGATCGTCTCGTCTCCTAGTGATATAAATGTATTAAAACTTCTGGCAATTACTTTCGAATAAAACAAATTCCATTGTTACTTTGTAGCGGGTGTTCGGTTTTTATTTGACTGCCCATTATGGCTCCACAGTTATTGCACTGCAACCAGAGTAAAACAATTAGGAACTAATCTAACAAATACAGAAGCATTATATACATAAATCGTTATTAAAATCGAAACCACATAAATTTATGTTTTTATTTAATTCCCAAGTTATTACAATCATCTGAAATCTATAACGATCCAAACAATAAGGATACCAAATACAGCAGTGGATAGAATATACATGAATGTTATTTATATTAAAAGATAATTTTTATCTATAGATCCTACCAAACCTCCAAGATTAAACAAGAAAAAATCAAATATTTTTTTTTATTATTGATACTTCTCTCATGACATTATAAAAAGATTTTATGTCCTATTTCATCTAACATATCTTTCAATCGAGCATGAAGTTTAGGATTGGCGTGCATGGCGTTCATATTGAAGGTGGAATGGTCCTTTACATTTTCTTCTGTCATTGAATCCATATCTGGAATTGACTCTTCTTCGGCCAGAATAATAGGTAAAACAGTGCAAGCTGTTATGAAACCGAACAAAAGCTTTGATTCGAACTCGCGTTTAAGAACTTCAAAACTGATTGCATCAGGATTCGAACCTAACTTCCTAACAGTGTTATGGAAAGTGCTATGATATATTTGCAAAAGTTTCTCCAAATATTCATCTCTTAACTGTTTCGTTGTGCTTGTGTACAAAAAGTAAAGAAGATCAAGAACTGGTGAGGCGTAACGAGTTACCTGAAAATCCAACAATTTCACTTCTGATACGGTTTCAGAATCACCTTCATTGTTGTATGAGAATAGCATGTTATTCACCCAACAATCACCGTGATTAAGAACAGATGCTGGCTCCCGTGGACGACAAAACTCCATATACTTATCAAAAATAGTAGTTTTCAGTTCTTCCAGTTTTGGAATGAACTTTTGGTAACCAGCAAAGGTCTTTATCGCTGAAACAATTAATTCCATCTGCTTGCTAAGGAAGGGAGCCATCTTTTCTCGATTTGTTTCACAATAGAAACTTTCGCCGAACAATTTAAACTTTTCTTGGAACAATTCCAGATTCTCAGTTTTCATGGCGAATGATAGTGCATGAAATTTACCTAGTTCACAGAAAACTAATTTGCAATGATTGAAATTTAGTCCCTTTTTTCGTTCACCCATTTTAAACCCAAGAGGACCTAAATCTTCAAGAACAATCACCTCTCTTTCTTCATCCATTATGGTATAAAGGCAACGGGGAATACAGGACAGAAGAGGTGATGTTATACCTTTTGATCGATGAAACACTTCAAATGTAGGAAACACCATTTCATACATAGTAACCTCTTTCAAGAATAAATTAACCTCTTTTACAAATTCCCTTCGGACTTCATTGTCCGGAATACATTTGATAATCAATTTGTACTGTTTATCTCCGGTTTTCGTTTGAGCATCTACTGTTGAACGGTACACAATAGTGACATAGTTATCTCCAGCATTGGTTCCAGTGTACACTTGGCATTGATTAACTTTAAGTTGAGGATCGTTTTCAGCTTTTCTTAAGGCTGTTTGGAAAAAGTCCTTATCCAGCCACGAGTGAGCGTCACGAGTACCCTGTGACGGTTGAGTCTCTGGCATGGCTGCGAGTGAAGGGTTTCTTCAACAAGATTCTAGAAATAAAAAAGGAACAATGTAAACGTTAACGAAAATGAATGTTAAGAAAAATGTCCATTTGCTATACAGTTTAAACTAATTCGACTGAAAACTAACGCTTACAGTTAAAGTTGGAAATGCTTACTCATTCGCAATGAACACGTTATTTCTTTAAGTCTTCTTTACAAGTTTGTCTAATTGCTAGTCATTTTCCCTTCCTAATTGAACGCACATCTAAATTGAATTGCAATACTATAAAGCGACTGAATTTTTAAGTGTTAATTACGGGTATTTCTTTTGAATTCACTAATGTAACTGAACATGCATATGAGGGGATATCAGAAAGTTTCAATTATCACCCGGAAGTTACTGAGTTATGTGTATGAAATTTTACCAGTGTATTTAGTGGTCATTATGTGAATGACGGAGAAAAAAATGAATTTGTGTCCTTTCTTGACCTTCCGCAGGCCGTCATTGTAGAAGTTTGTAGATTGCGGTGAAAACCATTTTCGTATTAGTTGACGTTATTTTTGTCGTTAAATTGCCGAACCCGCAATGCATTTTTCATCTCTGGGAACAACAAGAAGAGAGATCGGGAAAAGAGAGAAAAAAAAAACCTGCACTATTTCAAAGCCTTGATTTCTCAACCGCGACTCGACTAGGCTGGTGCATTGTCCGTATGGAAACGAACACTTTCGGTGAACCCACCGTGCAGTCACCATATACATGAGTAATTGGTCGTGAATAATTTTTCCATACACTACCATAACGAAGTCCATTTTCCTTGACTATCATTGGGATGGTTGCTCGCTGGTCTTCCTGGAGAAATCCATCATTTTCTTCATTGTGGCAGCATCGTCCGTGCTTGATGGTGTTTCAGTCTTTGGCTCGTCTTTGACGGACATGTGGACCGTTTGGAAATTACTTTTCCACCTCACAACAGTGTCATGTGACAGGAAATTATTCCCATAAACAGCCATTATTTCATCATGAACTTGCCGGGCACTGTTCACCTTCAAATGCAGGAACTCTATCTCGCTGCGAGTCTCAATCTTCTCCAACTTGCAGATTAGTGGCATGTACAGATGACACCTCACTTTAATGCGAGGCTAAGGAATCCGCTATTTTTTCTTAGTGTCCGCACCTCCTGCTGAGTTTATGGCTGTAGTAATCCTCCTACTTTTTCCTACGCAGGGTTGCCCGTCCAGTTCTAATACTTACCAGACACTTCTCAATTCTCTAAAGTACAAAAGACTGTCAAATAACTTAACAAGGACACACTATGCGTGGAGATTTGCTCGAAAACGTACTCGAGTGGCCCATATATTTATTAATAGTGATTTATTTTCTCCCACCTGTAGCCCTTCATCCTGGAACTATCACATATTCACATTAAAAAATTGAATATGGGTAGTTGTAGAATGTAGACTCATTATGCTATATACTACATAGTCTGTCGATATTGTTAATGTTTCATTGTCTGTGTTTGTGTGTATGGATGAGTGTTTCTATGAATATGTCAATATATTCCTGTTCAATTCACTTTGAAAGTATATTTAAGGTTGATTGGAAGAAAAACCCTATCGGCCTTAGCTCCGCCATAATAAATAAGGCGAAATAAATATCTCAGATGTACATTCACTAATTCAGTCACAGTCTTCCCATAATCCAGGTGATAACGTCAATGATTTCGGATCGAATGAATAGAAACACAGGTTCGAAACCCACGGCCGGCCATTCTGTCCGTTTCGCCCCGTTTTACCAGCCGAATGCAGGGTGGTAACTTAAGTAAGGAACTTGCCGCTATCTTCCCTATACTTTCTCCTACCTTATCCCGGCCTGTCATACATGCTTAAAGACGTTAAACAAATTAAAATAAAAAAAAATCAGACACAGCGAGAGAGTCCATTGAACGGAATGGTTCCGGTCCACTTTACCAGAAATTATAGGCTCCATCCTTAGAAGGTCACAAATTTATTCAGGATTTTAATAACCCAGTCAACTAGGCTCAGCTCTCGTGGACTATTGGTTATGTTCGTTGACTTCGGATAAACACGAGGTGGCGGGGAAACTTCGAGCCCTGTTCAAGTCGGCTGTCCTGACAGGCTCTCTAAGGTTTCCGCCAGTTTTAAGAACCGAATGACGGGATGGAACATAGAAACTACGCCCTGACTATTGCCTTCACTTTTCTTTCACCATACTAATAAAGAATTACATGTGACCTCCTTTAATCCTAAGAAACTCTAAAGGTCAGAAGTGATGAAAAGTTTTAATACATTTTTCAACTTTTTAAGTCGGTTGACAAAACAAAGAATTTTGACCTTGACCATCAACCTTCTGGGGGGATGTGTAATTCTGAGAACGGCTTCAAGCGAACTTTAACTCGCTAGTGCAATAAAGAGGACGGGGTGAATGCACTCGCCCCTGCAATAAGTTGTTTGCCTGTTTGATTCACATCAAGAAATTACAAAAGAATTGAATGATAGTTGTGCTGAGGACTTTGATGGAACATGCTGAAGCTTTCTATGATTAAGTGTTCGAAAATTACGTTAACCAAAACATCAGTTAGTAAAACGTTGGCTTTTTATTCGAAAGGTCGTGGATTCTATCCCAGCGGCCGACCATCCTGACAGGTTTTGCGCGATTTTTACTATCACACCAGACAAATGGTACCTTCGATCTTCAACTTAGGACTTGGCCGACTCATTCCCGCATACTTTCTCCTACTCTTCCCAGCCGGAGGCATAGCTGCCTAAAGGCCATATATCAATTCAATTCAATAAATAAAATAAACCTATTCCTTCTGAACTATGGTCCAAGTTCTCAGAAACTTCCGTCTTTACTACAAATAACTGCGAGGCGTCTAGTTCTACCTGTTACTATCTACTCCAGTAGTAATTCCTTATTTCTTGAGCCAGTTTGAAATATTCCTAATCGAAATTTATCACATTTGTAGGTTCCCGCTATATATGCAACCAGAGATGTATTTAAGGGATAGGTCCTCCCCTCCCCCGAAATTAAGAGTTTAATGCAGAATTAGTATAATTTTATTAGTTAGCTTCTTCGTCACATGTTTTATTACGTTCCGTGTAACTTCCCTGGCTTCACTATGAATAGTTTGTCATTTTTTGCACACTGAAGGCATTATCGAAGAGATAAAGTCGCACGGAGCAAAGACGCATTAGAAAAAATCATAACAGCACCGGACCAACACTCACGCTACACTAACTGAATCTCTGAGATGACACCGAGGTGATAATTTTCATACGTTTGGCAATCCTGAAATTTCGCTTGGGTCGGGAAAAGAGAAGAACATTTTTGAGTACTGGAGTCGTCTGAAAGGAAAAGGAAACACACTCCTTGTACCTCACTTCGTCACCCCACGTACGCAAACAAGTCAGAAACCGTCTGTACTACAACGTGCAAAGAAAGGAAAGGACACAAGGAGTTAATTTTTCTTCCGTCACGTACATATGGACCAGTAAATACACTGGCAAAATTTCATACATATAATTCAATAACTTCTGGGTGATAATTAAAACTTTACGATACATACAGGAAAGATTGGCTAAAAGAGAATAGTCCAGAAGGACGGGATTCCCTTTTTAATTCTAGAGACCATTTGAATATTTAAGTTTAACTTCAGAGCCAATCTGAATAAAAAGTCATGACTGCCATTTGCAGTATGTATAAAAGGAGAAAACAGCTTCAAACTTCTTGCTTACTGTTTTATCAACTCATGTTTTACTAAATTGCTGTAATCGTGGCCAAGCAAGTCAATTTTATTTGTTACTCCGAATATACTCAAGGTCACGGTGTCTAATTCAAATCAATCGTTCGGTGTTCTTTGGTTACATTTTCGTCAAATATTTCTTGTAGGCCTCGACACATTTCTAAATGTTTCCTACAGTTTGTTGTCCACATAAATGGATGAAACAGGATACCATAAGGCATGATAAAGCAAGCTGGTTTCAAGTTACTCTATTACAGTGTGTCTGAAGAGTCGAGCAATTCGCAATATCAAAGTACGTAACTAACTTGTACGGATAGAGATCTTGGCTGAAATATAGACCCGTGTATTTATACATTTTTAAAGGTTTTAAAGAGGAACCAATTATCAACATTCAACAATCATTTAAGAAAGTTTGTAGATGTTTGCCAGAGTCTGATTTTTTTTTTTACAAAATGCATATATTCCTGATCAAACCCTCTTATGCACATGTCTGCAACATTTTACATTGTCACTTGGAGAGACCTCCTCAAACATGAGAAGCAGAACTCCTCCGCAAAACCTTAGCAGTTTCCTGCAGCGTTGTTATTAGTGCAGTTCGAAAATGTAGGTTCCTCAATATTAGAAACATAGTTGGTGTGGAGTTACATTGGAAGATGTCTTTCACCCCTGTCAATCTCATTATATCATTCTCAAGGAAAATGTTGAAAACGTCCAAGTAATAAATAACTTGACTACACCCTACAATACTGAAAATTTAAACTGCGTGTTCAAATTGTCAGTATTCTTTGCATGAAAATAGTGAAACGAGTAAGAATTGATTGATTTGCAACTATTCTTTTATGTTGAAGCGTAGTGCATTCATGAGAGTTGTGGAATATACATCAAAGTACACGATACGGAAGCAGTATTTGAAGTAAGTTTTCCAATGCCAGAGAAGTTGACTATTAATCATTTCGTAAAAGGTTGCCGGGAGCAGTCAAATTGTTTTATTTTTCTGTACATTTTCAACTTTGTCCTTTTAGCTTAAAATGATATAGACAGAGGTGAAATGTATATTTTCCCTGTATCAATTCACGCCAACACCATTGCTGACATACACTATACTATTGAAAAACAACATTTTCTGACATATTACTACACAAAGCTAGGGAAAGAATTTCTTTCGCATGTTCGATGAATACTAATGCATGTCGTCTGAGTTCTGAACAGGAATACGCAGTTTGTAAAAAAAAAAAAAAAAAAAAAAAAAAAGAATCCAACTCTGGCTGTATGCCTAACTGATGAATCAAGTCCCCGGTATCTAATTGTTATGATCACTGAATTCGGATGAGCACTAGGGGCGTCAAACGTGCAAGCTCCTCTCACGCCAACTTCTTCTGACTGAGGTTTTCTAGAGTTCACTTATTCCCAGCAACTGATTGCCGGGATTAGGCCTTCAATAGATGCTCTCAGTCTCTTTCTTATTCCTTTCCTGGAAGAGTGCTCGCCGAGGGACGTCATCCCTGAGAAGTGACAGTACGTAGCTTTAAATCGCTGTAAAGGCAAGAAATGTACACTTTCAATAAAAGGTAATTGCCAATTTTCTTTCGTTAATTAACAATTACACATATAATAAATTTCTAGTCAATTAATAGTAATATATCTTCAATAAAATTTTTGTAATCTATTTTTTCTCCATGATTTCTTCTGTGATGTGTAATTAGTTTTATTGTTATTTTTATGCAGTGTAGTTGTACATGCCGTTCCTGTGAGTCTTTTTCTGTGACTAGTCTGTCAAAAGCATAGATGCACATTTGGACCCGATCTCACTTAGCCTGAAATTTGCGAGTGCTTGACCTCATTGAAACTCAACCTGCATCTCGCGATTGAAACTTCAATCGACTTCAACCTCGACCTCGCGATCTGACTTCAACCTCGACACTGACCTCAGTAAGCCTTGACCTCACTCTAGGACTTTAAACCTCGACCTCACTCAACCACCTCGCGATCAGACTTCAACCTCGAGCTCACTCAACCTCAATATCGCTAGGGGGCTTCAACCTCTACCTCACTTAACTTCGATCCCGAGTATTGAGATCAAGGTTGAACCTCACTAGGTTCAAAATCTTTAGTTTAAAAGATACTTGGTTGAGAAACGAATAACATGTTTGATAAGGTTTGTGAAACTAATCAATTAAATGTTGAATGGTTTCTGCACATTTTCAATAAAATTTGCCAATTTTAGAACTTTATTCCGTTTTGGTCTAGCCTTCTTAACTTCTGGAAACAAGAATCTAAAATAAATCTTTAGATTTCAGAATCTTGTAGGTAAGAATGTGGAATGTAGTCCCCAGCATGTATGAGATAACGGAATGGATAACACTTCCGAATAGTAGTGCGAGAGGTCAGAGTTTGATTCAAAGCAGAACATCACTGTTTCTATTTGCCACAGTATCAGAGCATTTAGAATCAGGGAAGTTCTGACACACAGATCAGAAATACACGCTGATGAGTTATTTCTGAACAGAGTACGCAAACGGAACAAAACTCTGGTCTTAACATAGCCCAAATAATAACATTTATTTTGCAAACAACTTTTGCATTAAACTATTTGAAGGACAATAAATTATTTTCACATATTGCAATTTTATTAATTTAAATGGTAAATTTACGCAAGTGAATTTCATACACAAAGCATAGTGCTAATAGCAAAGTTGTAACTTGCAAGATACACGAAGTAAAAAAAATAGGTATATTGTACGAAAAGCTGAAGGTTCCACAAAAATGCGGCCAAGTTAGCAAATGGCAACCTAAAAGATAGCGAAATTCACAGATTTCACCAGAAATTAAACAGAGATGGAATCTACAGGGATCAATATTCTTGTACTCAAAGGATACCTTGAAACAGTTTTTACCTTAGTAACTTTTGTAATACATTTATGTAGTAATACAATTTAAAACTACAATAAGTTTAAAATGTATAAAACACAAGTGATAGTTCATTACAACAAACACCATGAACCCCTTACGAGTGCCAAGTTTACACATAATTAAAAATACACTTTATAACATAGGTACACAGTTACTGAATTGGTTCCAAAGTAAAAACAGTTTTCAAACGAATGATACAAATAATATTTATATATATAAAAGTTATGAAAAATTGAAACCACATAATTTTCCATAGTTTTAACTTGAAGTCAAAGCTACTGTTATCATTTAATATCAGTTAGGATCTACACAATAAGGACACCAGGGCCGCGGTGGCTCAACTGGAGATATATTTAGCACTGATCTATCCAAAGCATTCGATTCCTTATCGCGGAATCATCTATACAGGGTGCTACCAAAAACTTGATTTCCAGAAACCTTCATCAATGCGTTCAAATCGATGTTTAAATCTTAAGCATTAAGATTTAAAATTAATCGTCAGTTATCCCTTCCTATACCGATACATCGCGGATTAGCCCAAGGCTGTTCAGCATCTTCGATTCTATTTTCTATAGCAATGGTTCCAATGAGGAACTCTGTACACGCAAATTTGGCAGGAATCAAATGCCACTCTAGACCCATTTCAGTCATGGGCTATGTTGACGACTTGACCTCTTTCCTCACATCGCCCAAAGAAGCTCATATCGTGGAGATAAATTACAACGTTTTAGGCAGATTTCCGGAATACAATTCAATAAGAGGAAAACCAAACTTTTGGTCTTAAACAATCGTTACAAGGAGAATTATGCAAAAGTATTCAACGTTACCGACCAACTCAAAGTGCTAGGAATTACCTGGGTTGTCACTTTATCTCAAACCATCCAATACAATGTTACGAAAATTCGAAATAATTTCGTTACGATGCTCACCAGTTATTCACGCAGTACCATTTCAAAAATCAGATGTCTGAATCGCTATGTTTTCAGTCCATGTCTTACAATTCTTTCCAATGCCTAAACAAGACTGGACAATTTTGCAGAAACACATTGGACATTTTATATCAAGAGGACGATTTTGAAAACGAAACGAGAAACAGTCACATATCCTTTTCATCTCGGTGAGAGTGCAGTTAATAAAATGCAAGGAAGGTCGTTATTGTTACATGCTATGACAGTGACATTTTAAGTTATGATTTACGTGTTTTGGTGACTGCTACAAACTGGAGCTGGCAATAGTGAATTCTGATCAGCTGATGGATGCTTTTGTTTTACCAGAAGAAAAGTTATTGTCATTGTTAAAAATATATATCTTCAGGATTTAACACTATGTCAGTGATGGGATTTTCTGGTATGACTTATTAATATTCTACAGGTACAAATGTGCTTGGAGGTTGCTGGGAATTGAAGTTTATACTCGTACAAGTATATTCTTGTATGCTTATGGTTGAAATGTCAATGTGTACTATACGACTAATTACACATATGTTTGAATTCAACTCTCACGCAATTGAACCTTCGTTTTACTTGTATTGTGATGTTATGGTCAGTGATTACGTTATAAATAAACCAGAATTGGTTTAGGAAGGTTTTGCATATCATTTCTTACGATAATCACTATTTTACTTTACGTTCAAGGCTACACTTTGGATACTACCCAGAAAAGGTTACATCGGTCACTTTATCTTAGTATAGATAATATTAGATCAGATACGTTGATTCTTTTATAATGGCCAAAGATCACATTACCGCATTACATGGAATAGTTCAGTCGGTATGTGCGTTTATAGACTCTTTTTCATGCGGTTTCCTCATGCACGTTTTACAGCGGTTAAAGCTTGATACACCGTTCTCCATCCTAAGCTGGCGACAGTTCGGGACATACCTCATTGAACCGATAGTGAATATAGGATATGGACTAATACATAAAATACCACTTGATCAGTACTCTAATAAACAAATCAGCTACTACGCAAACAGGCTTATTCCGAGCAAAACGACAGAATGGGTTATTTATTCCTTATCGAATTGCTGGAAAAAAGTGTGGCGGAATATCGCTAACTCTCGCAATGATCCAGGTGTTTATCAAAATTGTTTCTTCATAACACATGGAAATTCATCAAACGGCCTCCCGGCTCTATGAGAAGGGAATTAATAGACAGCATATGTATGGAGTGTAACGCAATTGACACGCTCGAACACCGAATCACGGCATGTACTGATAAAACAACAGTGTGGAAAATGATGATTGAAATCAGTTCACGCATTACGAGACAACAAAAAGGTTAGTTTGATATACACGAGGTGTTCCTGATGCCAATCTATGATTATTTCCCGAAATAAAAAAAATCATATTGTGGTCAGCCGCTCATACGTTACAGATGTTGTTGACTACCAAGAACAGAAATACAAAGACATATACGGTATATCAATCAATTGTACTTTATAATGAATAACGTACCTCCCGCAAAGAGATTCGAGAAGTTTGCCAATTATCACAGAGCTATCTGTTAAGAACCACGTATTCAGTGAACTCAATAACCAAACCAGGTAATCATGAACGACATGTTAGAACAAAATTTAAAGAGAATCTACTCAAGTTTATAAATCACAGATAAATAAACATGTTTTTATAAAAACAAATGGTAGAACCCTCACCTCTGGTGTTAGGGATCGTCGGTTCGATCCCTGCTCATGCCATGTGGCCTTGTGGAGGACAAACATCGTGTGCGTGAAATTTCTCTGGGTTCTCCCATTTCCTCCCACTTCTTCATTCCACCAATTCATGCCCCATCATCATCCATCCGACCTAAGCCAAAGTTGCCTAAAGCCTTAAAATAAAATTCAAAATAAGGACATCAAAAACTCATTTGTTTTAAATGTAATTTTAACGCACAGGCCTCAACGTTAGATGGGAGCAATTAAAATCATAATAATTGCTGTTTCTCTCACGGAATTATAAGAAGATCTTATGTCCTACTTCATCCAACATAACTTTCAATCGCACATGAAGTTTGGGATAAGCAAAAATGGCGCCCGTGTCGAAGGTGTCAGGATTGTTCATATTTTCTTCTGTCAAGGAATCTATGTCTAGAATTGCTTCGTTTTCGACCAGAATGGTAGGTAAAAAATTGCAGTCTGTAATGAAACCGAACAAACCCTTTGATTCAAACTCTACTTTAAGTACATCAAGACTGATTGCATCAGGATTTGAACCTAATTTCATAACAGTATCGCTAGAAGTGCTTTGATAAATTTGCAAACGTCTCTCCAACTGTTCATCTCTTAACTGTTCTGTTGTGCTAGTGTAGCAAAAGTAAAGATGATCAAGAACTGGTGAGGAGTAGCAAACCCGCTGAAAAAATAAATGACTTCTGATACGGTTTCAGAATCACATTTATTGTTGTATGAAAATAGCATGTTATTCACCCAACAATCACCGTGATTAAGAAGAGAAGCTGGTTCTTGTGGACTACAAAATTCCATGTACTTATCAGAGATACCAGATTTCAGTTCTTCTAATTTTGGAATGAACTTTTCGTAACCAGGAAAAATCTTTATCGTTCTTAGAATGAACTCTATCTGTGCACTAAAGAATGAACTCACGTTTTCCCGATTCGCTTCACAAAACAAATTTTCCTAAAATAATTGGAACTTTTCTTGAAACTGTTCGAGATTGTCACTTTTCATGGCGAATGATAGTGCATGGAATTTACCTAGTTCACAGAAAAATAGTTTGCAATGATTGAAATCTAATAAGTTTTTACGTTCACCCATTTGAAACCCAAGACGACCTAAATCTTCAAGAACAATTGCATCTCTCTCTCTCTCTCTCTTCATCCAATATGGTATAAAGGCAACGGGGAATACAGGACAGAAGAGATGATGTTATATACCTTTTGATCGATCAAATTCTTCTAATGGAGGGAACACCATTTCATACATAATAACCTCTTTCAGGAATATATTCATCTCTTTTACCAACGATCTCCTGAATTCATTGTCCGGATACATTTAATAACAAGTTTTTACTCTTTACTTCCGGCTTTCCTTTGAGCGACTACTGTTGAACGGTAAAGAATAGTGGCGTAATTATCTCCAGCATTGGTTCCAGCGTACACTTGACACTGACTTACTGTAAGTTGAGGATCGTTTTTAGCTTTTCTTAAGAATGTTTGAAAGAAATCCTTATCTAGCCATGAGTGAGCGTCACGAATATGCGATGGTGGTTCAATCTCTGACATGGCTGAGAATGGAAGGTTTTCTTCGTCAACAAGGTTCTAGAAATAAAGAAGGAACAAAGCAAACGTTGAGAAATATTGGAAAATGTTCAGAAGAAATGACTGATTTGCTGTACAATTTATAAATAAGTGATGGTTAACTGGAATCTAGCCCATACAGTTAAAAGAGTAGAGGAACGCTTACGCATGCATGCATATTGCGCACTCCATTTCTTGATATGTTCCTACAGTAGTAAACTTTGGTAAACTTTATTTTTAGATGGGCCAGTCTAGTAGTAACTTTGGACTTCGACCCGTCAAGATTCGCCCTTAGCTGTTCAAATCAACACCCATGCCCCTGCCGCCACTCGAACCCGGGACCTTCGAGCCGATGGCCTACCGCCGGCTGATTAATAAAATATCAGCAAAAAAAGCATTAGAAACAAGCAAGCGATGTCACATACTGTTAGGAATATTGCACTAACATCTACAAACGGTTTTAAGATACATAATATTATGTGGAGTTGGCAACACTCTCGTTAGTTTGCTGATATCACTTCCAACTTTTCATATTCCGAAAAAAAGCTATCGTGATCTTCTATTAATCATTATGCATTTTTACGCTGATCATTTATTCATATTTAGAATCTTATTATATTATGGCAACACTGCTTATTTGATTTGTGATTTTTTTCTCTCTAATATTTGTGTCTTCTATTTTCTTATCCCATGAACCAGCATTTTGCACAGTGTCGAACCATAACATCACTATACTTCGTGATAATCTAATTCTGAATCTTTCAAAGATTGCAACACTGTGCAGATGTATTTCAAAAGTTTGTTATTTTATATACATTTTAAATAGATAATAATTAGTATATAGAGCCATTTAAGGAAACTTAACCTTGATCTGAGTTCGCAGCATTGGTTTGCACATGAAAACATTATTTCACGTCTATGATAAAAAAGCTTTAGTAAACTTCATTATGTATGGGTCAATAATCTGCAAATATCCATGCCCCAGGTAGGATTCAAACCCGCTACCTTGGACACGCTGGCACACACCATTACCTCGGTCGGCATTTATTGCTGTGAGTACGGTGTTGCAGTCACAGGCAGGTTCCTTTAACCATTTTGAATAATCAAGGTTTCTCTCTCTCTCTCTCTCCCTCTCTCTCTCATGTCCTTTTAGCTGTGAGCACCTAAATGAATAATTTAGATTTGTTCATTTCTGTCACTCCTCTATCTCCTAACAGCACAATAATATCTCAGGAATGTTTTACATAGGTAACTCTGCAACACTGGTAACACCACATCATTTCAGTTTCTTGCTGCAGTGTTTCATCATATATGTTTGAGGGACGGTGAAATGTCCTGCTTTGTCGCAGGTACATTCTGATGTTATGGTGACACTGGAATGTAACGTCAAGTATGTCACGAAAGACTTGGACCTTTCATAGTTAATAGAATCGGGGGGAAAAAATATTAGTGATTGTATTTGCATTCTTTTAAATATTTCTTATTTAATTTTAGTAATTTCATATCCCGATTTCAATAATTTTCTTAATTAATAAAATAAGAATATTGTTGTAATTTTGGAAGGGTGAACGGACCAAGGGATTTATTTCTATGAATGTTTCGTCAGTTTGGCAGCAATGGCTGAGTATTTTGTCTTTGTAAGAAAGAACGGTTTTCCTTGTCTGTGGGTTTGAGCTGGAAGTCACGTATCTGCTGCGTTTTCCAACGGGCGTCGTTTCATTGTTTTTTTTAAAGCAGCTGCCCACTCATATAAATAGGGAGAGTTGGCGCCACAAGAATATTGTATATCAGACCTCGACCTGCGATGAAGTTCGAGAGAAGAGAGATCTCGATTTTTCCTCTCCAAGACGGGCGCATAAGATGGGAGAGATGTAGAAATTACAGGGAAGAGATAGGCTACACTCGGAGTGAGCCTGGACGTAGTCAGTGATGAGTCACTGAAGTAACTAATCCCCTTTCCGAATTCAATGGTCATCCGTTCCGTTATGCTATGTCCCGTTCACTTCCTTTATGCGCACTTATCCGAATTAAATAAGTGTTTAAAATTTTAACCACAGATTTCACCCAAGTCTGGAAACAGCTGGAAAACCTCCACGGGTAATGTGAGTGAGTATTGGGCAATGCGAAGTCAAGGTAGTTTGATGCGAAGTGAATACGGCAAAAAGCAACATGTAGGCGTAGAATTCCCGTACTTGTAGGTATTCGCCATATATTAAATAACAACAGACGAAGATTGATAGCTATTCGAAGGATGATCACAATTCTGCAGGTTATTCTGGAAGTTTTTGCAAGATAAGTGCATCTGATGAATCACTAAATAATGTTATATCAGGATCTATGAATAACCACCTAAGTCGTGAGCCTTGACAGCGTTACGCATTTGAAGGTCTAAAAACACTTCAAATAATTATAAGAGTTCTCAATCTTAGTATTCTTAAATAAACTACTCATATGTTACCCTCTCATCTATTAATATCTACATGGAAGCCCATTGGGGAAATCCAACCAACAATATTTTCACATAAAATTATTCAGTGATCATGAAGATATTAATAGATGAGAGGGTAACATGAGTAGTTAATTTAAGAATACTCAAAACATGGTACAATATCGATAACATAATGTGAAATCAAATCTTAAACTGTTAAAATACTTACATTCAAATACTTCGGCACGGTCGTTCATTCTAAACATGCAACACGTGTTCAATTCTACACATTTGTCCCAGCTCCCAAGTGAAGAAAGAATTTTGGCATGCAATATCCCGCTTTTTTCTTTTCAACATGGCAGCAGTGCGCAACCGAAAGGAGGGTCAAGTAAGTGACCATCTGGTCCTCCGTTGCTCCGTTCACTTCAATGCTCCGTCGAGGGAGGAATTCGGATAACCATCGACGGTGTATCCGACAGAGAAAGGGTACATAACGGAGCATAAAGTGCCAATTCGGAAAGGGGATAAGACTGCTATCTTTGAAATGTCATCTTCACTGTCATTCACTTGAGTATGGAGGAGACTAGGCCCTGAAAACAGAGGGATAGCCTCGCTCAGTAACACCGGGGTTTGTGGAGGAAACCGCCGGGAGGATGTAGTGGAGCAGCAAAGTAATTCTGTTTTCTCACCTTTTTGTTACAAGTAAAGTAATTGAGCCCTGAACGAATCTAGTTATACTCAAGCTCTCAAATTCACAAGTGCCACCTTTGTATTAAGCGGATCAGTATATTACAATGAGGGTATGTCCCTGGTACTATCAACAAGTCTGGCAAGTTATCAAATGATTAGTGTTACTGCGGAATGAGATTAAGAAGAATGATTAAAGAAAGCCGGAGTCAAGTGACTTCCAAGACACTGGGAACCGCCCACTGTAATGAAGCCCCTACAAGGTTTACAAACCAGCCATCCAGCGTAGTTAGGCGGGTTGTATCCTTATTTCCCTATGTATATAATTAAAGATATTATTTAAATCCTAGCGAAATATCTTTGAAATGGAAATTTGGACTCCTGGTACCCAGAGCACTAATGTGTAAGAAGGTAAAATAAAAGGCTGATGTCAAACTGCAACGGTTAGTAAAAACCTGACTAATTGAAACCTCAATTAGTTCACTAAATCTTGATGAGAAGTAGTTATATTCCTGTGTCCGTTTTCCGAACTCTGAACATTAGAATTTGTTGAAGTTTTATGCAAATACTTTACGGAACAGGGGAGCCCTAACAGTGTGGTGATGAGGAGACGAGAGAGGGGACGGAAGGATACGAGGTCGCGCTGTTTCCTCCCAGTCTGTGCAAATAGTTTCGCACTATTGTAAGTCTGCCAAGAGGCCCACTGGAGGTAAATAAGGGCCAAATTAAGTAAGGGAAAAACAAGTTACTCTCAAGTAGGTGAGGCAAAATCAACCACTACTGATCAACAGTAGTTGTATTAGCACAACAGTAGTAGGGGCTTCATTATATTAGAACTGTATCTGTGCTATGGATTCGAGATCTTTACCCATTCATTTTATATGTCAAGAGCATATCAGAAAACATAACATTTACACATATATTACAGAAAAAATATGTAAAAAAAATAATCACGACCAGGATTCGAACAACGAACCTTTCTCATGGTAAGCCACGACAGCTCTACGAAAGAATGGTCACAATAGTTCCTCAATTATTCTCCGCACATCAGATCTTATTAATTATATACCATTTACACTCTTCCTTTTGGATGGCAGTTCTAGAAAAAGAATTCATAGATATTTTACTAGATTTATATACAAAGTTTATGATCTGAATTTTTAACATCTGAATGTTGCTGTGTAAACCACGATTATTCATCAAATATGGCGACCTTCGTGATTCGTACCCAAGAATGTTCTAATAGAGAATTGGCTTGTAGCTATCTCATGTGCAGCGAGAGTGTGAAGCCAAAAATACAATAGACCAAGACGACGCACCTAATTGGTCAGCAGACAACTACAGAATTTGCAGTCATCTTTGTTAACCGAA
>JAGDQP010000940.1:89868-110774 GCA_022664845.1 Lepisma saccharinum | reverse complement strand
TTGGAGTAAAAAGTCTAACTGGGTGGGACTTAGCTATGACGTTTGGCTTCATGCTCTTTACGAAATCGCAAATCCTCGATTAGGGAACATCCTTGTTTGTACCACAGGCGCAAGAGATGATGGGAACGTTGCTAAAGCAACCTCTCTTGATGCCGATTTGAAACCTAGAAAATGTTGTCAACCTTACATTTACATTACCTGCAGATTGCCCTGAAACATAAATGGGACATTGCTACGTTTCTAAAGTCGTTTGTGCAATTTCCATGTGCTGTTAGCGTCAATTGTGCGTTGTTTGAGTAGGAAATTATCAATCTGAAATGTTCCCTTGAAAGAACTCGTTAGATCACAATAAGAGATATTCCTAAAGTCATATGAGTTCCTGAAAGAGAATGAAATATAAATAACTATGAAAAAGAGAAAGATCTATGTTCGTTACTTTTATTTTCCATTATCTTCCCTTTTCTTCCTCTTCATTTTTTGAATTTATCTACAACTTTATGACCTTTAGGCATCTAATGCTCACGCCGGGGAAGGAGAGAATACGAGAAGAAGTCAGCTAGGCCCTAGTTTGAAGGGACTGAGGAGTAAAACCTCCGTGACGATGGTCAGCCATTGGGATTGAACCCAAGACATCTCGAATGAAAAAGCGACCGTCTTACCACTTAGCTACAGCCGCTTAGTCTCTTCATCTTCTTTTGTATTACTCATAAAATACGGTTTCAAACAATAAAGATGGGAAGCAGTTAATGACACTGAACGTTGAGGCGACATAATTATGCTACTTTATTATGACAAAGCTCAATGTTACAGTTCTTGTGTTACAATGACTGTCTCTCGGTTTACAAACAGGATGAAAATTACACACTCAACCTGATTATTCCCTAGATTTAAAACTCATCAGTTATGGATTGTTCTCTAAAAAGTGCCATTCAGGAAAATATTGGGCAACAATTCTAAACGTAACAACATTTATGCTAAAATTAGTGAATATTACAATGCCAAAGCACAAAATTCATAGTTAATTACAACAGGCAACATGAAATTATTTAATCCGTTGAGTTGATACACAAACATCAATTGCACTCATATAACATAGGTACACAGTTATTGCACTGATTTCAAAGTAAACACAGTTTGCGAATTAACGACACAAATATTTTTATACATAAAAATTTGTTAATTTGAAACCACCATCAATTTATAAACTTTAGTTAACACAAAATATATTGTAATTTTAAACAACAATTAGAATCTGGGAAATAAGAACGCCAAACTTGTATTAAAATATTGGTTAATCTTTACGCATAAGTCTCAAATTAATATTCAATACGAGCAACACAAATATTGCACAATTGCTTCTTCTCTGACGAAATTACAACAATACCTTCTCTCCTAATTCATCTAACATCTCTCTCAATCGCGCATGAAGCATAGGATTAGCAAATACGGCGGTCATATTGAGTGTCTCAGGTTTCTTCATAGTTTCCTCTGTTATGGAATCGAAGTCTACAATTTCATCACCTTGGGCAACAACCAGAAGCAACATCGAGCAACCTGTCATAAAACCGAACAAAAGCTTTGATTCGAATTCTCGTTTGAGAACTTCAAAACTGATTGCATCAGCATTCGAACCCAATTTCCTAACAGTATCATCGAAAGTGCTATGATAAATTTTCAATAGCTCATCCAAATGTTCATCTCTTAATTGTTTCGTTGTGCTACTGTACAAAAAGTAAAGAAGATCAAGAACTGGTGAGGCGTAGCGAGCCTGCTGAAAATCTAGCAATTTAACTGCTGATGCAGTTTCGGAACCCCCTTCATTGTTGTATGAGAATAATATGTTATTCACCCAACAATCACCGTGATTAAGAACAGAAACGGGTTCTTGAGGGCGGAAAAACTCAATGTACTTATCAAAAACGTTCGCTTTCAGTTCTTCTAGTTTGGGGATGAACTTTTCGTAACCAGGAAAGGTCTTTATCAATGAAACGATACCCTCCATCTGTGCTCCAATGATCATAGACAATTTTTCTCGACTCGCCTCGCAAAACATTTTTTCCTCAAACAAGTTAAACTTTTCCTGAAACCGTTCCAGATTCTCATTTTTCATGGCGAATGATAGTGCATGGAATTTACCTAGTTCACAAAACACTAATTTGCATTGATTGAAATTAAGTCCCTTTTTTCCATCACCCATCTTAAACCCAAGAGGACGTAAATCTTCAAGAACAATCGCTTCTCTTTCTTCATCCATTATGGTATAAAGGCAACGAGGAATACTGGATAGAAGAGGTGAGGTTATACCTTTTGATCGATGAAACTCTTCAAAGGTAGCGAACACCATTTCATACATAGTAACCTCTTTCAAAAATAGTTGCATGCCCTTTACCATTAACTTGCGGAGTATATTGTCCGGAACACATTTAATAACCAGTTTGTACTGCTTACTTCCGGATTTCGTTCGAGCGTCTACCGTTGCACGGTACACTTGAGTGGTGTAGTTATCTCCAGCACTGCTTCCTGCGTATACTTGGCACTGATTTACTGTAAGTTGAGGATCGTTTTCAGCTTTTCTTAAGGCTGTTTGGAAGAAGTCCTTATCTATCCACGAGTGAGCTTCACGAACAGCTGGTGATAGTTGAGTCTCTGACATGGCTGGAGTGAAGATTTTCTTCGTTAACAAGATTCTAGAAGTAGAGAAGGAAGAAAGTAAATATTTACCAAGAGAGAGAATGAAAAGAAGCAACGATCATTTGCTGTACAATTTATAAATAAACGAAGGTCAACTGAAAAATAATGCATACAAATAAGAGAATTATTTCCGCATGCGCATGTTGATTTTTTTAGAAGTGTTGTCTGCAATTCTGTCTAATTTCTACTAGACAGAGTCTGAGTCGTGTATATGTGACCAAATTTGAAATTTCAACCCTCCAGAGATATAGGACTGATCTGGACCGGTTGAAGGTCACTGTGGAGAAGAAACGTCTGAGCAATGTTTTAAATGCTGTGTGTTGGTTAAGTGCAGCATGACTCCGAAAGTGAACCGCTTTTGGAAAGGATACATCGATGGCACTTTTCCATGCACAAATATTCCGTCTCCCAAATCCACAAGTGGTGCAAACAAAATTGAGGCACTGTGGGACTGATTACTATCAAGTGCATCATTAAACGCTATAAGAGTCAACAGGTTCCAGATATCCGTTCGGCCTGCCGGCAGTCAAGAATGTCACGCTCCACGTGTGGCGCGGAGGGTACGTCAGATGGCCTCCAGCACGGCCGGTTTTATACCACGGCCCTCTAGGAAACACCACCACCAGAACGGGCGATAGTCACATGAATGCATGTGTCCCAAAGAACTGTAACCCACCCCCCTTCTCCCTGTGCGTCAAAACTATATCTCCGGAAGGTGACAAAAGGGTGGCGGCGTTACCTCAGGTCCATATCGTCATTAACGCAAATTGTCAGCAGATGGCTCTGTAAACTATTTTTCGGGTGGCAAATGGAAGTATGTGGCGACCATGGATGAAGCATGGATGTGTCTGTCCGACTGTGGTCTCATTCGCTCAATTACGAACACATCTGCTGATCATTTCTAGAACCGTATTGAGTTTATCCGCCAGTGCAGGGAAACACATTCAAAAGGGATTTGTGGTGGTAGCAGAATACAGTTATCGGCGCTAGTTGACATTGCGTAAGATAGCCAACAACTGCAAAATTAACTGCCGGTACTATCAGCAACACATACAGATCATAATTTATTCAGAAGACTTGCTTTGTCTGTATGGAAATGTACATCTGGTCCGTGTGCACTAAGACAATGTCTTATCATATACCTCCGCCCCTACACATTCATTCTAGCACCGAATGGCAGTAACCACTGGAATCAGAACTATCCCATTTCGGGACTTACCAGTGAAATATCTAGTTGCCAGTCCCATGGATAGAGTCTTCTGAAGAGAGCATTTCCTTGTGTCATGTAACCACTCTGCATGGGCTATGGAAAGCATGTAAGGAGGAATGATAGAAGATTCCTATGCCTGTGCTGCGGAGAAGTCTGTTACAATGAAAGTTACTGAGTAGGGCCATTGACTGGAGTCAGGGCGGTCGCATAGAGGTCAACAGGTGGAGGCGCCATGGATTTTCGGAAGAGAAGTTTGCATTCAAATTTGGTCACATATAGGCGACTCAGCCTATGCATCTAGTGAAAACTAATGAAAAGGAATTAAGTTTTTCTTTTATGAAAAAATATTCGGCATTTAGGAATGTATGGACAGTACTTCGACAATTCGTATGAACGGTCCGGTAAAGAATTACATATTTGTAGTTATTTTTTGGAGGGGGGGGGGGCTGCAGCAGCACTTTCCGCCTAAGCTTGTGACATGTCTAAGAGCTGACGTTCCTCGACGAGCAAGATTCTGAGGAAGCTAGCAGCTTAAACTTTAGTTTGAGGATGGCTGTAATTTCCGCACTGTTTATCCTAAGTAACTGTGAGATAACTTGGGTTGGGTTACAAATATTTGGTGTTTACTTCGGAAATGAGAAATAGTCAAAGTCGTGTACGATAGTCGGCCTGAGCCTTAGATGCCTATAGACCATAAATAAAATTCAAATTCAAAATTCGTACACGATAATCAGAAAACATGCCGATATGATATCTTTACGCAGAGCACGCATTTGGTATGGAACTTATTGTTGGTTCAGGCAATACTTAATATGATTATATTAGCTGACAAGAAAACATTCTGATGGGGCTGAAAAAACGTTATGATTTATTTTCTGCGTCATGATTAGGCTGTCAAAATATGAGCGCATGCAAATTTTGGCAATGGTTTGGGAAATATTGTTGATACAATAGTCAGATTCTTGTGTGTGGAGAGTGATGTAGAAGTACTGAAATACCATTATACTTTTAAATTGCTGAAAGAGCAAATATATAGTAATGGGTATTAGGTGGAAGCCCTACCTTGATCATTTTTTCATGAGCGTCATCTTGAAGTCCGCCATATTGAATCTTGATTGGTTTTCTTAAATGGGAATGGGGTCGTGTAATATGTCATTCTGGACTAGAATTTTACGGGAATACGTTTCTGAAGTCAGTTTGCCGTAAATGTAATATGAGAGATAAAGGTATGTGACGCTAGCATGGGGTAATGACGTAATAGCCTGTAAACACCCATTTTGCCTTGTAATAACGACGGAAATGAAAACTGAATGCATACAAATTGTTCCTGAGTATAGTGCCATATCGATATGCATTTGTATGCATGTGGGTTTCATTCCCTTTGTTATTTCAAGGCGAAATAGGTGTTTCCAGGCTATTACGTCATTACCCCATGCTAGCGTCACATACCTTTATCTCTCATATTACATTTACGACAAAACTAACTTCAGAAACGCATTTCCCGTAAAATTCTAGTAAAAAATGACATATTACACGGCTCCACTCCCATTTAAGAAAATCAATCGAGATTCAATATGGCGGACTTCAAGATGGCAGCCATGAAGAATATACCATCCACAAGGTAGCGCCTTCCACCTAGTACCCATTACTATATATTTGCTTTCTATTTCTTTCAGCAATTTAAAAGTATAATGGTATTTCAACACTTATATCACTCTCCACAGACAAGAATCTGACTATTGTATCCTCAATATCTCCCAAACCAATTGCACTCGGATTGCCAAAATTTGCATGCGCACATATTTTGACATCCTAATCATGACGCAGGGGGAAAAAACATAACTTTTTTCAGTCCCATCAGTACGATTGCTTGTGATATTTTTTTTTCATGCTTAAGATTCAGAAAGTCGGTATATTTTGGCACTAATTGTCGAATAGGCAGTTTCTATATTCCTGTAGTAAACAGCGGACTTTCTCCTAAAGTAGTACTTGAAAATGATGTAAGGCTCAGTGGTAGAGCGTTGACTTAGCATTCAGGAGGTTCGAGGATCGATCTCGGTGGCTGACAATCCTGCCTGACGTTTTTCTAGGCTTTCCCCTCGGACACACCAGGCAAATGCTGGAATGGTGCCTACAAAATAGACCCTGGTCGTCTAGCTTCCAACATCCTCTCCCTCGCCCCATGCCGGCTTGAGCCTGAGATGCCAAAAGGCCTTAAAATAAAGTCAGAAGTTGAAAATGGTGTATCAAGAATGACAAGATAACTGAATAGTCTAAAAGAATGCAATCGAAATCAACTACACGTAGAACATTAGTTGAGCGGACGGGAATTCAGCGCGAGTAACAGATATGCGTGACAGTATAGTGTCCCTTTAGGCAACTTTTGGTTCAGGTTGAACGGATGATGGGAGAATTGATGGGATTAAAACGGTAGAACCCTGAGAAAACCTACGCACACGGTGTTGTCCACTACAAAGCGAACATGGCACGAGCCTGGATCGAACCCGTGCAGGGAGTACGCCAGGAATGTAGTCGAAGGGGGGTGTCTAAAGTTATTGGGGGGGGTGTAATTCATATTCAATTATACACTATATTATATCATACAGTCATCCATTGTATCTTACCATGTATGCATGCATGTGCGCGCGCGGGCATTTCTGTTTGTCATACTTTTCAAAATAAGAATTGTGTATAACCACATAAGGACAATGTGTGTAAATAGCAAGCATTATTATTATTATTATTATTATTATTATTATTATTATTTAATCACTTCGGAAGAAACTAAACAGCTTACTCCTCTGTCGTTATGTAGGAAACTGATTTTAGACTACGATGAAATTTGATCTTCACGCTTCGGATCATTTTCATCGAGTAGAATGAATTACCAACAAAACTATTATCTCTCAAATAATTTTAGATATTGTTTTTTTTTTTCATTTGTCTAGTTTTTGCAAGCTTTAATTTGGTAAAATATGGACAGATATTTACTATTAAATTTTAATTACTATGAAAGAGATTATTTACCTCAACTATGTCTTTAGAGCAAAAAATAATACATTTTAAATATAAGTAAGCTCTACTTTTCTCAAGCTTTCCTGGAGTGTATATCAAGATTACATTACAGTTGATAAAATAACAGTAGAAATTATATGCACTTCTTATTCCAAGGTTCTCGGATCGATGCCCAAAGTGACCGACTTCATTTAGGCTTTCCAAACAAATGCTGAAATCAGGGCATCCACTTCCACAAATTCAATTCTTCCTAACAGTGTTAAGGTGAATTGACCTACAAATTGTAAAATATCGTTTTTAATTTTTTTCGGAATGCTCAATTAGAAGCAGAAAAAAATTAAAAATGCAAAATTCAACTTTTGACCAATAAGGTTATTTTCAGATTAGTCGCTAGCATATTTCTGGAGGAACGTTTCTGGTATCTATTTTTCGCTTTTCTGTCGCTACAAACCAAAGCATTGATAGACGTTTGAATAAAATTCTTTAAACGTTTACAACAAGAAAATATTACTCATGATCTCGTTTCTTTTTCAAACCATACAGAAATTTGCCACACTGACGTTTCGAACACCTAAAATCATATCTACTAACTCAAACCTAAACTAATGGTATGACATTCCGTAGAGCGCCAAGGTGTGCCAGACGGCTTTTAGGTCGGCCTGAGCCTGAGATGCTTGAATTCCATAAATAAAATAAAATTCAAACGGCTTTTGGTTAGGTGTATATAGTCAGCGCATCGTCTCTCGTCGCAGTTGTACTTTGGCTTCCATGACCCCAATATGCTCGTTTTTGTATTCAAAATGTCTCCCCATTATTTATCACGATACTGGATAAGTACCAAAATCTGCGACTCGAATCCGGAACGGCTCTCACCAAGGGCGAGAGCGTTAACCATGTGGATATCCGGGAGCCAACCCAAAAACACATCCTGAGTGAACCACGGCATGCCCTCCCGTTTCGATTTCCGAACCGTACAAAATTTTCCAAGAAAGTGGCGAATCATAATTAACAGAAATGGGTGAATAGTCCATGGTTTGTAATGAGTTCCAGCACGCCAAAGATTCCAAGTAGTGGATGTCACTATTACCTTCATGCACGTAAAAACTTTATTTTCTATGGGACAGTCTAGTAACACTTTTGACTTCGGTCCGTGATGATTCGACCTTTTACACCAAGTTAAAATCCACAAACACCCATGCCCCTACCAGGACTCGAACCCGGGATCTTCGAGTCGTTGCCATAACGCCTTAGACAGCACGGCTACCCGGTCTGCACCTGCGTGCACGACCCGTGTCTATTAAAATATTAAATGTAATGAAATATTAAAAATTTCAGAAATCCCGATTGCCTGATGAAATGTTGACTACCGCAGCGAGAAACCTCTCTTATCTATACTCTTCGAATTTCAAATATTGTCAGTTCCAATATAAATAAGAGAAATCGCACGCACGGCTTCGGTGCTAAACATTTCATTTGGGAGTAGAGTTTTTTTTTAATCGGAAAAACTATGTAGTCAGTGTCATACTATCTTGACTAAGGAAATTGTTTGAGATCTCTCTTTTTTATCTTTAGCGACAACGTAACACGTTGAGGGTAACAAAAGAAGATCTTTTAATTATTGTCTGTTTGTATGTATGTTTTTGCTAGTCTGTACGTCACGAGTTCGAGTACTGAAATCTGGCACAAATGAGTGAGTGTTTGAATGATACCTTATTTAACTGGCACCTAAGTAGGGAAACAAATGACTGTCTCCAGCCACTTGTGGTCTGTCTGTAACTGTATATGTCTAAACATCACGAGCTTAAACTCCAAGTCCAACAGCGTCAACACTTCCGAAGATTTCTTTATTTCTGTTATCTCCATATACAACTCGGAGACTATTTCACATTGGAGCTTAGCAACAACAAGAAGCATAAACAATTTGAAAGGAAATTGGACGGAAACGGACAAAGCTTTGAAATAACATATGATCCTTGCCTGATAAGACTTGAAAACTTCAGTCAGAGTGGCCGTCTCCAGGAATGGAATCCTGGACCTCCGGAATGCGAAGCTAACTCCAAAGCATTGAGCCACGGCCGCTCGGTGTTTCATTTCATATCGCTTTTGTTTCACAAAATGTTCGTTAGCGTTGACATAGATGAATTTTACCTGTTTTATTTTGAATGAATGAGAGTATGATGAAATCAAACCCTGAAGAACAAAGAGTTAGGTATTGGAAAGGTCGGCGCATCAAGTTTGTAAACATTGTTACTTTTATTTCCATTTTTTTTAGTAATGAAGCAAAGATTCACTTAAATTAGAAAAATAAATGCATATGTACGAGCTCCTAAACTTAGTTCCTTTGTTTCAATAATTCTTCTCTTCATTGTGAGGCGTTCCGCCTTTTCCACTGTGCACACAAAACAATAGATATAATTAGTGCATCTGAAGTGAGTTTAGCATTTCTGCACTCTAACACCGCAGGGAGCAGCCACCAAACAGATGCTTTCATACGGGGATGTTTATTATTTTCTGCCTCATTTCTTTTGCTGCTGATGGATTTTTGCGAGGCGACAAGAAAGGAATGTAGCCCAAAAGAAGTTATTTCTTCGGAATAAATGCAAAGCTGCTACCAAGATTTGATTATGTATTACCATAACTGCCGTCTTTGTAAATCGAAATTCCAGGAATTTCTCACTATTAAATGTCGCGAAAGAACACCTTAGGTGTTCAGAAATTTTTATTACGGGGGTGTTGTCAAAGTCTAGGGAGGGTGTTAGGGGGGTGTTGCGGGGTGTAGCGTACTCCCTGAACCCGTGACCCCACGCACTAGAGGTAACCGCTCTAACAAAGAGTCACTGCGTCCGTGCGTGCATGTTTTCAATATTTCTGAATCGAAAGAGACTATTGGAAGGCCTTTTCTAATCTTCTCGGACAATAGTATACTGTGGAGAAATTTCCTAACATAGGTTTCGTTTAGTATGGGAAGGGAAGTGAAGGTTGGTTTAAAGGCCCTGAGAGATATAAACAAGAGTAAGAACCACTGATGCAAATTTTACTTCTACATCGTAAAAAAACAAACAAAAAAAAACTATTTTTCTGGAAAACTTTGAGTGCAAACAGTTAAATGATTGTATCTTAAAATCCATTAACGTTAAGGACGGAAAAAAACCTTCAGGTTCAAAGTAAATTTTTAAAAAATCACAAAATTTTCGACTAACTTTAGTTTCATCTTCTTCGGTTAGCGGTAAGAACACATTGGGGAATAATTTTGATTAAGTACAATACATTGAAGAACGGAAATTAATTATGGCTGTATAACAGTTTATATATAATAATATTGTAAATCTGAATAATTATCGTAGTGTAAATCTAAATAACAACATAGAAATTTCTAAATATTCTTTGTTTGATTACTTCTTGAAACTGGAAGATTGGACATTTCGATGGAGCCAGTGTCCTGACTCTTTGCAGGAAAGTCATTAAATTTTAACAATTAAACCGTAGACGATTAAAAATGAGATTTTCCCCCAGCTATGAAGACTTTTACATCACTCTGTATTAATTGTCAGGCTTCCTATATCATGTTTCTCTATGGAATCTTCCAATAAACTAACTGTTCTATGAATTGAATTGATGGGCTTTAGGCAACTAAGACTCAGGCCAGGAGAGAGAAGGGTTAAAGGATTCGGGGAGATGTCGCCCAGGGCCTATGTTGAAGGTTCATCCCGGCATTTGCCTGGTGTGACAGGGAAACTCTGTCAGGATGGTCGTCAGCCGCTGGGATCAAACCCACGACGACCTCCCGAATGCTACGCCAACGCTCTACCATTCAGCTACGGCGGCTCTATGAATAAAACGGACTATTCTACGAATATAGAATGACTGTTCTAATGCGATGTAAAAGTAAACTACGACGATAAGCATTTGATACTGTATTTTAAGTTTATCCGTGTTAACTTATACTTCATTCGCGCTAACTTCGCACCATAATTTAGTACATGGCTAATTATTTCCTGAGTTCTATGAACCACAGTAAGTTCGAGTTCAGTTCTCTTACAACACTAATGTACGGGAGGCCATAATTTGATATGAAACATCTAAGAAGTATATGCTCATGTCCCATATAGACCATTAACCTTGCACTAATTTAAGTGCAAAGTTACCGCGAATGAACTATAGTGTTTTCATTCCCTTTCGGAATATTTAAGTAAGAAAAGAAGCTGTATTATTATTGACGGAAGGGTTCGTGACAATGATTGCTATATTTAGTTGGACTGTTTATTTAATCCACACTCTTATTGCTACTACGTTTCTAGAGAGCTCTCTCGTCTTCAGGTGCAGTTTATATTGTGTTTAGCTAGAACCTTTCAATGTGTAATCCGTCACTCAGTCTCTACGCTTGTGGAGGCATTTCCCGAATACGTGCTGTTTTACTATTTGTGTTACAAGGTCATATCTTTTTCTGTTCCTGGGGCATTCATGTAGGCTGGAATTCGACACTTGGGGGACTAGATTGGATCTTGCGTTAGTGCTACAAATGCTACTTCTTTGATCTTTCTCTATTTGAGATGTTGTTCTTTATCCAGTAAGTTGCATTTATCCTATTGTATCCTGTAGCTATAAACATCACTCCACAAGTGTTCAACTATTTTAGACTTCTCTCCTTTGAGTATTTTCCTGTGTTTTTTATCATTCTCCTTAGCAGAGGTCGTCTTGTCTCTATGATGAGTATTCTCCTATATTCACACGGTTTTCTGTATATAGAGCTTTTGCTTTCGTACAATTCATTCTTCGGTTTTGTTGGGGTAATTGTTTCCGTTGAAGACCATGGTTCGCACTTGGAACTAGCTTATTCTTTTTCTTATCATTTCTGACAGTTAGGTACATGGTAAGTCTTTGGTTATAATCTCTTATTTGTTTTGGATTTGATTTCATTGTCTTTGATGGCTTCTCTGATGTTGTAGATATCCGTTCTGTGACATGGTGTCTTTGATCTGGTGCAGTTAATTTCTAAAGAGGGATCTATCTAAGCATGTCCTCTTGTCTCTGCTTACAAGGCATCACATCTTCTCTTTATATTGATACGATGGTTTGAATTTTATTGTAGGTTATCTCGCCGTGAATGTTGATTTTTGCTTGTATACCTATATTGATGTAGTTATTATATTTCCTGTCCTGTTTACCAGTATGTCTAGGAATTATAATCTTGAATTCTCCTGTATTTCAATGGTAAATCTGATGACCGGATGTATGTTATTGATGTCCTGGAGGAATTTGTCTCGACGTGTGCCATGAGGTCAGATTACGGATGGAATTATCACTCTCGTCTGTAGTCACGAAGATATATACATGAAGCACTTCGAGCAAAGAACCATGACAAAGAAAAGAAAGAAATATGATATGGTTGCAATACGCAGTTTCAAATTCATAATTTGGCCTCATGGTACACATACTGCAGACAAATTACTGGAACACATGAATAACGTACATCCGGCCATCAAATTCAAAAGGGAAGTACTGAAGAATTCAAGATTACAATTCCTAGACGCACTGGTAGAGTGAACGGGGAAACACAATAACTACATTAGTGTACACAATACCAATACACACAGACAAATACATACAGGACTGGTATCCATAGATTCCATACACGACGATACCCAAGCTGGACTTCTTTGAATATATCTTTCTGACACTACTTGAAGGCTAATGTGTATCAGTGTAACTTAATGGTGTTTCCTACCTGAACAGGGGAATCACTGACAGTGGGATATATGCATTGTGCAAATGCACAACTATCACCTGACGTGCTTCGTAAGGCGCACAACGACGTTTGCGTAAGTGCTTCAATGAGAACGGCGTCCATGTGAAACATGTTCTGTGATGATATTAGTTTTTGTGGTTCACAGCTGTTCTCCATATTGATGAATATGTTTGTTGTGGTGTTACAAGGTGTGTATGGTACGTAATCCTTTCTTTCGGAACAACCCGCCGAGTTCAAAACCTGCCCTAATAAGTGCAACACGGTTGCAATTATCGTAAATTGCACCACTGCACCATTCAATTCCGCGTTGCAAGATGATGTCATTTGATATATCGCATGGCTATGTTGCCATTTGAAATTTTCATGTTGAATTTACGATTGCGGGTTTCAAGATGGCCGCCGGCAACGCGATATGGTCCGTGCCATTTTCCTCTTCGCCTATAACATGTTCAGAGATATTTCATTCCTGTCTCGTATTTGACTTATGGCCCCCACCCTGTACAGTATTTTGCTACGAGGCTAACACAAAGTTGTGGTAGCTAATATTATCGGTGTTAAAGTAAGCATGCTTTTCCTAGTATCGGCTGAAGAGTTCACCAACCTCCCTTGTTAGTGAACACTCTTGACAATAATCTTAATTAGGAACAGTTGCAAAGAATTGATTTCGTATTTCATAGTTCGCAAATTCTTTTATTCTATGTATTGACAAAACAATAGCAAGCACCCAAACTATACCCTACAATGAAATGAAGGACTATCGGCTGCAACAGAAATATGACCTACGCCCGTCCCGTTTATCAATACTACATGCACACGAGTACAAAATTTGTTTCTTATTCTTGAAAAATTGAATGAATAACAAGTACATCAGAAATTATTAATAAACTGCTATTATGAGGTACAATAATACAGGTAATACTGACAAGACTAAAGGTTTTTTTTTTCAACAACTTAAATTCTAAGTGCATCGCTTCTTATAATTCTTTGAACCCAGCTAATCTTCACTTCGCAATAATTGTGACATTTTACGTAACGTAAACAAATAATCAAGATAACATTACCAAACAATACACACTTGATGTTTGAAGGAGGCAAACTATGATTATTTTTATGATAGTAGCAGGATCCAATTTATCTTTACATTACACATTTTTAGGAGTACACATTCTGTTGCTGACATAAAGAACTTCAAAGGAAAGATTGAAAGCAAAGTAAAAAAAAAAAATTTGTTCAGAAAGTAAAAAAAAAAGTGATTTCTAACGAAACGACTCACTTTTCATGACTCCCAAAATATACTGCTTATACGTATGTATGTTGCTAACATCTACTAGGGGAGTTCCGAATTCCGAAATAGAAATTAGGTTTTCCGAATCGGAATGCCAACATTTCGAAAGTGGAAGTTCCGGGAGTTTGGAGTACCGGAAGTCGGAAAACCTCTATTCAAAATCACTTTTCTAGAGAGGAATGAATCTTGTTCTAAAATCTTGGGTCGTAATGGTGCCGAAGTTTACATGGAGTTTTTTTTTTTACTCAAGATCTACATTGTACGTCAGTATGCTGACGCAGTTGTGGGAAAATTCTCCAACAACTATCTCCAGGTAATTTTTTGGGTAAAAATTTTGATATGTAATTTCATATGGTGTTTTTGTTTACTTCACTACACTTTGTAATATTGTAATTTGATAGTAAGTTACAACTCACTGTATTTGTTATGGATCTTAGAATAACATGGTGTAAAGATATATGAGGTAAAGGCCCCACAAATAGGAGAAAACACCGAAACTGAAATTGGTGGGAGTTTTTTTTTACTTCATTTATCCCTAACTTGACATGTCTAGTAGAGTCATTACTACCGAGCTGCCGTAGCTCAGTGATAAGAGCGTTGGCGTCGTATTCAATACGTCCCGTCGTGGGTTCGATTCCAGCGGCCGACCATCCTGACTGAGTTTTTCCGTCTTTTTTTTCCTCAGTCACACCAGGCAAATGCCGGGATGGCAGCTTCAACATAGGCCCCGGCCGACACCTTCCCAAATCCTTTTTACTGTTCTATTCCGGCCTGAGCCTTATATGCCTAAAGATCATAAATAAAATTCAATTCAATTCGAGAGTCATTGCTCATGTAATATATGTGACCTATGATCCTTTATAACATTCTCAAATTTCATGAAATTAGGTTGAATAGAGTTTTATTTTGCGATTTTTCAAACTGGGAAATCAGAAAAAGTCTAAAACCACCATGTTTGGAACCTCACTGAGACTTGACTATACCATCCAAGAACACATAAATCCAATGCAGTGTACAATAGTCAAACTATATTTATATTTTAAAAAAGGTAAAGCTATCCCATGTGCGATACGCACGCGCCGTGAACGGTGCATGAGGGATGTGGAGGTAGCGCTTCACATTTTCATGACCTACGGTATACTTCGTACGCAACTGACGCTTCTTAGGAGGTGGGGTGGTCAGTCCAACGCTTGACCGCCTTTACCTTCATAAGGCGCCCAGTTAGCATAGGAAAAATATTTTCGATATTTTGTACAGTTTCTGAGATATGACCCGAAAGACTCATTAAGTACCCATTCATTTGGAGGCCACGGTGGTTCAATGGTTAGAACGCTCACCTCTGTCGCTTGGGATCGATAGCTCAAACCCTGTTCGTGCCATGTGGGCTTTGTGGTGGACAAACACCGTGTACGTGAGTTTTCTCGGGGGGGTCTCCCGTTTCCACCCACTTTCTTCATTCACCAATCATTCAATCATCATCCATCCAGTCTGAGCCAAAGTTGCCTAAAGGTCTTAAAAATTAAATTCAAATTTCACGTACCCGTTCGGCATCCAGATTCGACCAGGTTAACGGGTTGCTTATACCACAGGGATTTTTTGATAAGTTTATCTATAATAAATCTGAGTTTTATTTATGTCCTTCAGGCATCTAAGGCTCAGGCCGGGATTGGGAAGAGGAATGGATTCGGCAAGGTGTCGGCCAGGGCCTATGTTGAACGTGCCATCACGGTATTTTAGTTATAAGGTACATAAATGGGTTGATTAGGTCTACCCGGGCACAAAACAAAGTCTGTTGATTGTGGAAACTTCAGTAGAGCTCATTGCTTCTCAGGAGTCAACCATCAAAAAGTTAGGATTTTATTTGGCTCGCCAAGTGCGCTTTTTCTCAGCTTTGCGGAGGTTTCCCATAGAAGGTTGCAGCTAGTGGCAGCTGAACGTTGGAAGCGATTAAAGCATTATTCCATACTTCACACTCACGAATAATCAACTCTTTGCCTAGCTTGGCTTTTCTGTTCGTCTCGATGATATTGGCAAAATCATTAAAAAAAAAAATGTATGTTATCATTTCGATGTACGTATATACAGCAACAGTCGCATACCAATGCTAAATTAGCACCTATAAACACCAAAGCGGAGTGTGTGTGTGTGTGTGTGTGGGGGGGTCAAGTGCATTGTAATTAGCCTTACAAATAAGAAATCAAGCACGATATGTATAACTGAATATCTTAGAAGAATATACGCCAAAAATATGTATTTTATCCTTTAACGATGTAGCCAGAGAGGGGCACGGGGGGCCCGCGCCCCCTCAATGGAAAATGCTTTATTTATTTTTTTGTAGCATTATTTGAACAATTTATCGAAGAAAATGTTTCGATTTGTTTCTGAACCGACCTAATTGATCTATCAGTGGCGAATCTAGAAAGGGACATGGTGGGCACACGCCCCCTCGAGGGGAAAATGCTTTGTTTTATAGCATTATTTCAACAATTTTACTATCGAAGAATTTAGATTTTGTTTTCAAGCAACCTAATTTATCTACAAATATTATTTTTTGGAGATAACTGTATTAAATTTCACGATAAAAATAACCAATTTGAGATCAAACATGATAATTTTTTAGTAAACATTCAGGTAACGGAAAAATATCCCTAGTCTATTCCACCTACGCCCCCTGCTCATGAAAATCTTGGATGTATCACTGTTCTCTTTTCTACAAAAACGGTTGATATAAATATTACTCTAATTTACATTACATGGATGTAGAATTTATACTAGGTAGCTCGTTAAAGTCACTGAATTAGTTGTTATTTGCAAAAGAATTATTACACATAATCTGTTTACTCCCAGAAAATTCGATACTTTTTATTAAGACAACACACTTCTACACTTCCTAATGGCAATATCGTCTTATTTGGCTGTGTGTCTGGAGGAGATATACGTGTAACATGAAGACTAGCGCAAATAAAAAAAAAAAAAAGAAACTGACAATATTTTATTGTGAAAAATTTAACTACGTTATCTTCTAAAATATGTTACCTACCATCTTGACACATTTCTACAGGAACAACGCTCACTGCCTTGTAATCAAGGGATCCCGGGTTAGATTCCCGGTGGGTGCAAGTGGTTCGGAGCCCATGTTAAACTGTAGGTACCGTCCTTAGAAGCTTACCAGCTCGTTTAGGACGTTACTAACAATTCAATCAACCCCCTTCCTCCCATTGGTATGAAACTGTTAAGAAAACGGTAGGATACAATTCTCAACTCCCAGTTTGCTTGATTTCATCTCACTGTCCGCCTGTGGATTACGGGACACCTCTATATGACCTGTCCCAGTACCTAAATGCCACGTTTGGTGCGGATAAAGCCAACATCCTGGAAGTAATTTAAATGATTAAATTTTTTGAAATGATTCGCAGCATTGAATTTATCAAATTGAAATGATACAAACCTAGCCCAGGCGTAGGTTTACCTATGTACCAAAAATAGTTTGCATCAGTTCAGTGGTTCAGGAGTGATGAGGTCCCATGCAGATTTTCAACACTTTTTATAATATAGACTTTTTGCAATAAATATATATATATATATATATATATATATATATATATATATATATTAAAAAACAACAATACTTTTTCTTAAATTATAAATTAGTTATGTCCTCTGTGGGTGAGTGATAATGTTCTCTGCCTTGTAATCAAGGGGTCATTCCCGGTGGGAACATGAGCCCACGTTAAACTGTAGGTCCGGTCCTTCGGACGTCAAATTCATCCGATGGAAGGCAATTGCAAAGCACCATCAGTTCATGTTGTCCAGAGACCTTCGGGTCAGGTCCTGCTTTCCGGCAGAACACCCATTATAATAATCAAATTAATTAATCTGTTCTTCCTTATTTTAATTATTGTCTTCTTTTTCAAACAGGACAACCCTACTATAGCTACCTAAATGATTAAAAGATGCTTTTATATTCGTTATATGAAAGTGACTTGCAAGAAGTTCCTCTTTTCCTAGTTTTGTTTTTTCCTCTGGCATTTCACTCTGTATGGTTATTCAATAAATGAAACTATACAGCTTGAAACTGAATTTCCGAGTAAAAAAATTCTATATTTCAATCACTACTTCGAGTGTTTCTGCCAGACCTTCCTATGGGGGTGTCATCACCCCCCGAATTCTCGAGCGGAATCCCCCAACTTTAATTTTTACCCGGTTAAAAATCTACAGAAACCGTGCAAAACTCCACTTACACCCTTCCAATTTTGACTTTACATCCGCCAAACTGAAAATTCTGGCAGAATTCCTGACTATTTTTCTGAAACGCAACTCAAAAGCAACATTTCCACAGCAAAATAAATTAGTACTGTAACTCATTGGCTACCTAACTCTAACTCAATAAATATCTCGTGTAGTAAAAAGTAATCCATTATTTTGCCAATAGATGGCTTCAGTGATCTGTATCTCGCGTTGTATAAGTCCGATCGGGTTCAACGAGATGGCGTTCAAACGATGAGATTGCGTACTACAAACACTGTTCAGATAGTTGTGATGAGTTGACTCAGTGTTGTGTGAGCGCGCGTCAAAATGGACACTAGCAAAGAGAAAATACGCTATATTTTACAGTTTTTCTTCGATAAAGGCGAAAACGCAAGCCAGGCGGCTGCAAATGTGAATAGTGTTTATGGTCCTGATACTGTAACAGCCAATCACGCGCAATTTTGGTTTCGTCGATTCCGTTCCGGTAATTTTGACGTCAAAGATGTACCACGCACTGGAAGGCCAAGTGTCGAAAATGTCGACAAAATCATGGACATTGTCGCGTCCGACCGTCATGTAAGCACTGTTTCGATTGCCCAAGAGCTAAACATTGCACAAAAAACCGTGTGGAACCATTTGCATAAGGCTGGATACACAAAGAAGCTTGATGTATGGGTGCCACACGAGTTAACGCAAAAAAACCTCATGGACCGAATTTCCATCTGCGAATCGCTGCTGAATCGCAACAAAAGCGACCCATTTCTGAAGCGGTTGGTGACTGGTGATGAAAAGTGGATCACTTACGACAACGTCACGCGAAAACGGTCGTGGTCGAAGCGCGGTGCGCCGGCGCAAACGGTGCCCAAGCCAGGATTGACGGCCAGGAAGGTTTTGCTGTGTGTTTGGTGGGATTGGCAGGGAATTATCTACTATGAGCTGCTGCCCTACGGCCATACCCTTAACTCGGAACTATACTGTCAACAATTGGACCGTCTGAAGGCAGCAATCGCCCAGCTTTGGCCAATAGGAGAGGCATTATGTTCCACGAGGACAACGCCAGGCCACACACATCGATAGTGACTCGCCAGAAGCTCCGGGAGCTTGGTTGGGAGGTTCTTATGCATCCACCTTATAGTCCGGTGATTTGTCGAAAATTTGGGGATGACACCCCCACAGGAAGGGTCTGGAGGAATCACTGCCTGGATACTAGTAATACTTTATTTGGGCAACACATAACTAGTTTCTCGGTGGTAGAGCGTTGACTTAATATCCGGGAGGTCGTGAGCTCAATCCCAACGGCCGACCATCCTGACAGGTTTTCCTCAAGTCACACCAGTCGAATGCCGAGATGGTACCTTCAACTTAGGCCTTGAATGACACCCTCCCGCATCCTTTCCCCTCCCCTATCCCAGCCTGTCTTATGATCACTAAAGGTCATAAATAAAATTCAAATTCAATAATGTAGTTCCCAGTAGAATAATTATGATATAAACCACATCATTCATCAGAGATATCGGAAGTTCTTTACAAAATAAAATGGGAGATGACATGATGGTTCTTTGCAAAAAGAAGAGAGCTTTATTGGATGAGTAAAGGCGTGAGGGTCACTGGAAAGTGGAAACGTAAGGGAGATGCCTCTGAGGATACGCCCTTGACTCTCTCTACATTCATGGACGCTTGTATTGTACGATCTTTTTTGTTAATTAGCCCCGCCCTTCTCAAAACTGCACATAAGATCTTGAACGGAACTGTTCGTTTTTCACTGTTCTATAGCATGCATCAATAACTTGTTTATCAGAGCCCCCAATTTTCGGGAAATACCCCATGCACCCAACTGATAAAAAGTTAAAAGAAAAATAATGAAAATATGCTTACCTCTAACGAAAACGATGTATTTCCACCGTAGCTGTCAGGGACAATGATAAGCAACAGTGACGTTATAAGGTTATATAATCAACTCTTCGGGATCACTCGCTGTATCGTACAAACAAAACATACAAGAAACGCACATGAACACTCAAGAGATGGCAGCACGCGTGATGCGATTGCTAAAAATAGACACTACCCTCATTAATCTAACCACAGACATCATTCCTGCTTTTCCTCTTACGCCAATTTTTATGTATTTAACTAACTGACAATTAAGGTCATTCATTCACAACATTACAGGGTTTTAACCAGGGGAGCGGGGAGAAGATGTAGGACCAACTGGAAACTGTCAAATGCAGGACAAAACTCCGTAAAAAAGGCAAGTATTTTTTTTATTTGCTGGACACATTGGACAGAAAGTGTTATATATATCCACAGCAGTACTGAGTGTTTCTTTTAGAGGGACGGTCGGGGACGGGGGAGATTATTACCCTCTCCCTAAACTGAGTCAATTACCCGTACAATTAAAATCAACAAATATTGTAACAAGGGCTCATTCATTTGTTCTACTAGAATTTCAACCTGCGTAGTGAAGCAAACAGGAAACCTTGGAAATTTTACAATTGTAAAATGTAAGCGTATGTCGCTCACAATAACTAAATACTCCATTTCTCTTGAAATACCTATTCAAGTTTTCGTTTCTGAAACTGCAACACTGTGGCTAGTGATTGTACAGAAAACAAAAGCCTTAATTTGCGGGTTTAATAAGTCGACATAATGATTTTTCGGAAGAACAGGACTTTCTAAATTGGGACTTACACGACAAACATGCATGTACACAC